>JAHRHZ010000223.1:10168966-10181350 GCA_024137785.1 Ginglymostoma cirratum | reverse complement strand
CATCTCCCCCTCCCCAACACCTGACACTCATCTGTCTATCACTGTCCCTATCTCCCCTTCTCTCCCATACCTGCCCACCCGTCACCTCTCAATCACTGTTCCTCTCCCCCCACATGTGACTCTTGACTTGCCCCCTCACCTGTCAGTTAGTGTCCCTTTCTCCCCGCCCCTCCACACAGCACTTTCCAAATTTGCAACTTGATTGAAACAAAAAATGCTGAAGTGCTTTGAAAGATTTGATGTGGAGAGCGTGTTTCTTGTCGGACAGTCTAGAACTTGGAGTCACTAATTAAAAATCAGGGGTTGCCTATTTAAAACAGGAATTAGTTGAAGTATTTTTCTTGGAAGATTGGAGGTCTTTGGATCTCCCTTCCTGAAAGTAGTTTAAGCAGAGTCCTTGAATTATTTTTAATGCAGAGGTGGATGGATTCCTGTTAAACCAGGTGGTTGAAAGGTTATCAGGTGTAGGTGGGAATGTGCATTTGCTGTTACAATCAGATCAGCCATGATCTTGTTGAATGGTGAAGTCGGCTTGAGGAGTGAATGACCTACTCCTGGTTCAGAGATAACATAGTGTGGAGCTGGATGAACACAGCAGGTCAGGCAGTATCAGAGGAGCAGGAAAGTTGACATTTTGGGTCGGGACCCTTCTTCAGAAAGAAGGATCCTGACTCAAAACGTCAACTTTTTGGCTCCTCTGATGCTGCCCGACCTGCTGCATTCCTCCAGCTCCGCACTGCGCTGTCTCTGACTCCAGCATCTGCAGTTCCTGCTATCTCCTACTTCTGATTCATATGTTTGTATAACTTATGCCACAGGAAGACATGCACAGCAGATGCATGGGAGCATCATCAAACCACGCACCATCGTAATTAGGAACTACATCCCCATCCCTTCTCTGTGGCTGGGTCAAAGTTCTGGTACTCCCTCCCTCGCAATACAGTAAGTATTCCTACATGCTAAGAACTGCAGTGGTTCAAGAAGGCTGCTCACCATCACCTTCTCAAGGGCACCTAGTGATGAGTAATAAACGCTGGCTAAGTTAATGGCACGCTTATCCTGTGAATGAACAAAATAGATTTATTCAGCACCCTTTTATCTACATCAATATAATGTGTCTCAACTGCTCCACATGGTACTGAGTTGCTATAGTCCCCACTCTAAGAAATGGAGTTTCTCCTGAATTTCTTTTTGGATTCACAAGTGATTATTTTCGTTTTGTGGTCCCTGGCTATGTTCTCTCCTCCACAAGTGGACACATCTTCTTTGAATTTACCCTTTCAAAGTCCTTTGTCATATGAAAGAGTTCTTATCAGGTCACCCCTCGATGTTCTCTTTCCTGGATATATAACCCCAACCTGTTCAGCCTTTACATTTTATAATGATTTCCTTTTGTCCAATTAAAAAAAAGATAACTGCTCTTCCTCTCCAGTGTCACAGGTCATTCATCTACTTATAATTAAGTGACTCTATTTTAAGACTTGGTGTTGAAATGCCGTGTGCGCGAGGGATCAGTGAGTGACTGGAGTTCAGGTCCTTCCATCGCCCCCCCCCCACCAACTGCTGGAAACTGATTAATGTTCAGCTTGCTCTGTGTATTATTTTAGGTGTCCTGATTAGGATGATCATATTAAATCCTGACAACTCTCATTTAACAGTATTGGTGTGATCCAATTTCAATGCCTTGGGGACTGGGTTAGGCAATTAATGTTAATTGAGCCTTATTCATTTTCTAACAACCTTTACAAATAAAACAAAACGGGAATGTAAAAAAGCTTGCCTGCTTTTTGATGATGTGTAACGTATTAATTTCATGAATTATAACGCTGAGTTCTTAAGAATTATAACCTTCTAATAATAGACTAGTTAATGTCCTGTTTGTTCAAGTTGCTCACATATCACGTGTAATCAAACACAGTAGGCAGATAACGAAGGAAAGCAAGTTAAGTGGCATTTATATAGTGCCTTTCACAAACTCAGGGCACCCAAAAATGTACTAATATACCCATTTAAGTACGAATAGAAAACTCTCACTGTTGTTTGTGAAGAACTATGTATCTGCACCCCTTGGTCTCTCTTATCGACAAGACTCCCCAGGCTCCTACGATTAACTGTGTAAGTCCTGCCCTTGTTTATCTTACCAAAATGCAACACCTCACATTTATCTAAATTAAACTCCAACTGCCATTCCTCGGTTCACTAGCTCAGTTGATCAAGTCCCATTGTATTCTTAGATAACCTCATTCATTGTCCACTATACCAACAATTCTGGTGTCACCTGCAAACTTGCTAACCATGCCTCCTAAATTCTTTCATCCAAATCATTTGTATAAATGACAAACAAAAGTGGACCCAGCACCGATCCTGTGGCACACCACTGGTTACAGGCTGCCGGTCTGAACAACAACCCTCGTCTACCACCCTCTGTTCCTACCATCAAGTCAATTTTGTACCCAATTGGCTACTTTCCCTGGATGTCTTGTGATCTAACCAGTCTACCGTGTGGAACCTTGTTGAAGGCCTTGAAGTCCATTTAGACAATGTCTATTGCTCTGCCTTTATCTTTCTTCTCGGTCACCTCTTCAAAAAGACTCTATCAAGTTTGTGAGACATGATTTCCCATGCACAAAGCCATGCTGATTGTCCTTGCCTTTCCAAATACATATAGATCCTGCCTCTCAGAATGCCCTCCAACAACTTACCCACCATTGACATCAGGCTCACTGGTCTTGGGGCTGAACGGTTATTTCTGTGTGCAGACACTGAGCTATTCTTTAGAAGGATGATAACAGCAGACAAGGAGGGAAAGCAGATGGCTCGCATTTATCTAACACCTTTTACAAAACCTTAATTTGGTATTTTTGCAAAATGTCCTGAAGAGTGCAACACAAGAAAGAATCTTCAAAAAATATGTCTTTTTACACTTATTTCAACAATATTCAAGTCCTTCTGTTTGATTTTGTTTCTGGCTTTGGTCTACATTAACAACAGTGAAGGTATTTCACTTATTCTTAAATGCTTGTTTAAAGTTTGTAGCTGCAAGAACAGGCTTACTTCTTAAATTGTTCCTCAGGTTTTGGAAAGCAGTTTAGCATTTCTCCCTTCATGCCACCTTTGCTTTTCTCAACCGCAAGTCTATCAGCAACCTGGCTATTGTCCTGAAATCTGAAATGAGTTTTCCGTACATTCAACACATTCCCAAGAACCTCATAACTTCCTATTTTGTTGTGAGAAAGGGGAACTGTGCTGCTACTTGTACCTTTGCAGCCCTGGACAGGCCTTGTGTTTGACTCATTACATGCCATGGGTAAGTCCTTTGGGTCCTAGCAAACTCCATTTTGTGTGATTGGCCACTAGGTCAGAAGATGGTAACTTTCAGAAGAGGGCATCCAGTTGCTGTCAGTGGGTTTCCCTGGTGTTGTTGTACACTTGGAGGTCATTTAGGTACAACACACAATTAGCTCATAACCCTGAAAGGCAGATGGGACAAATTACATGACTCGATATTGGTGTAATCTGTCCAGAGTTACAAGATGGAGATTTCCTTTGTGTGGGCAAAGAAACTTGCAGTACACCTCGAGTAAATCTATTTTGATAATGTATGCTGCTTTACCTACCCTATCTGTCTTCAAGCAGTCAGCTCTGGTCATCACATTCTCTTTTTGGTGATCAGTAGAGAGCCTGGTGGAGCCATCCAGCTGGGACGCAAACAAAACTGAGACGCTCTAGCTACTGCTACTAGCCTCTGTTAGTTGGTGCTCCAACATGTAGTTAATCTCCTGTTAATTCTGTTAATTCTGGAGAAGGGTCTCGACCCGAAACATCAACTTTCCTGCTCCTCTGATGCTGCTTGGCCTGCTGTGTTCATCCAGCTCCACAACGTTTTATCTCAGATTCTCCAGCATCGGCAGTTCCTACTATCTCTGTAGTTAATCTCCTCCTGAACCTGGGTGAGCCTGTCTGGAGCTAGCTGATAGGGAATATCACCTTATGGAAGGGGCCTCTCCCTCAGCCACATCACATGACAGGTGGTGTAGCCTGGCTTGTCTCTGCACAAGCCCTTGCATGCAGTGAGCAGCCTCAGTACGTCTGCCTGCCACTCTGCATCTAGCAGGGTGAATAAGAAATCTCAGTTTTGATATTTTTTCAGTATTATTTAGTCAGGTGATAGAATCATAGAGTCATGCATCATGGAAACAGGCTCTTCGATCCGACTCATCCATGCCGACCAAGTTCCCAAACTAAACCAGTCCCACTTGCCTGCATTTAGCCCATATCCTTCCAAACCTTTCCTATTCAATTACTTATCCAAATATAATTTATATGTTGTAAACGTACCTGCATCCAACACTTCTTCTGGCAGTTCATTCCATGCACAAACCACTCTCTGTATAAAGTTACCTCTCGTGTCGTTTCTAAATCTTTCTTCTCTCACCTTAAAAATATGCCCTGTGGGTTTGAAATCCCCCACTCCAGGGAAAACACCCTGCTATTCATCTTATCTATGCCCCTCATTATTTTATAAACCACTGTAAGGTTAACCCCCAACCTCCTAAGCTCCAGTGAAAAAAGTCCCAGCCTATCCTAATTTTATAACTGAAACACTCCACGTAAATCTTTTCTGAACCCTCTCCAATTAAATAATCTTTCCTATAGCATGGTGAGCAGAACTGCACACCGTACTCCAGAAATAGCCTCCTCAACGTTCTTAACAATCTCAAAGAATTAAGCAAAGAAGGCAAGTCTGCTAACAGCCTTCTTAACCACCCTGTCTACTCATGATGCAAATCTCAAGAATTATGTACCTGAGTCCCTAGGTCTCTCTGTTCTACAACACTATCCGGGGCCCTACCATTAATTGGATTAGTCCTGCCCATATTTGTCTTACCAAAATGCAATACTTTGCATTTATCCAAATTAGCCTCCGTATGCCACTCCTCAGGCCATCGACCCAATTGATCAAGATCTCTTTGTAGTTTTAGATAACCTTCTTCATTGTCCACAATACTACCAATTTTGATTTCATTTGCAAACTTACTAACCATGCCTCCTATATTCTCATGCAAATAGTTCATGTAAATGACAAACAAAATTGGACCCAATACCAATCCCTGTGGAATCCCGCCTGTCACAGGCCTGTAGAAAGGGTAGGGTTCAATCAGGGCCTCACCCATGCCTCTGTCCTACTCAATCTGCCACTTTCCTTATCCTCAAGGTCACTGATAATGAAGCAGACCATCACCTGCTTCTACTTATCATGGCAGCAGTGTTGAATCATAGAATCCCTACAGTGTGGAAACAGGACCTTCGGCCCAACAAGTCCAGACCCACCCTCAGATCATCCCACCCAGACCCAACCCCCTATAACCCACCTTATCTACACCTCCCTGAAAACTATGGGCAATTTAGCACAGCCAATCCACCTAACCTGCACATCTTTGGACTGTGGGAGGAAACCGGAGCACCCAGAGGAAACCCACACAGACACAGGGAGAACATGCAAACTCCACACAGACAGTTGCCTGAGGCTGGAATCAAACCTGGGTCCCTGGTGCTGTGAGGCAGCAGTGCTAACCACTGTGCCAGCATGCCGCCAATCTGTTGTTTTATCACGTTGACATGACCGAGCTTTTCTCCAATCTGAGATGTCAATCACGTTCCCCAAGCCTTTTGACTTCTCAGTTAGGACCACTAAACTGGGCATTTAAGTCTTCACCTGGTGTGGGTAGAGCATTGACACATAGTCTCCTGGTAGGAAGGTTCAGACTCTGGTGTGTTTGTCTGCCTTTCATATCATCACTGTTTGGGAGACTTTCAAATGTTCTCAGGTAACTTCACAGACTCTCAAGAGATGGTCTTGGAATCCTACTCTATAATCTAATCTGAAGACTTTCCCCTAAAATACCTCTTCTTGATTAGTTATAGAAGTCCCTGCGCTTGTTGATTGTAAACTAATTCAAATGGACTCATTAGGTGAGTTCGTGGTGGTAAAGGAAGAAAATCTAGTCCTTTATCCTAGTCACTGGGATACCCCCTGAGGTGTTCCCTCTTTACTGTTTTTAAGCTCTGGTGTACTGTTCGGCCATTCCCTATGACACTGGCCGATACACTGAAGACTTTTGTTAAATCTTGTCCAAGTTACCCATGACTAACATGCAATATTAGCATTAATTTCAAGTGGGCTAGAATACAAAAGCAGGGATGTACTGCTGATGATGTATAAGGCTCAGGCCAGACCTGATTTGGAATATTGTAAGACATTTTGCACCCATGACTAAGGAAGGATGAGCTGGCCTTGGGGAAAGTTTACAAGAGTGACCCCGGAATGAAGGGATTTGTCACATAAAAAAGCAGGTGAGGACTCCACGTCAGTACTCAATGGAGTTTAGAAGGATGAGGGGGGGATCCGACTGAAACTTATAGAATACTGAGAGGCCATGATAGAGTAGACATGGAGAAAATGTTTCCACTAGCAGGAGAGACTAGGACTCGAGGACATAGTCTCAGAGTGAAGGGACGACCCTTGAGAAGTGAGATGAGGAGGAATTTCTTCAGCCAGACGATGGTGAATCTATGGAACTCATTGCCGCAGAGGGCTGTGAAGGCGAAGTCATTGTGTGCATTTAAGACAGAGATAGATAGATTCTTGATTAGTACAGGAATGAATGGTTACATGGAGAAGGCAGGAAAATGGGGTTGAGAAGCATATCAGCTATGATTGAATGGTGGAACAGATGCAATGGGCTGAGTGGTCTCATTCTGCTCCTATATCTTACAGGCTGATGATCTATGGTCTTATGGACTTCCCAGAAGATTATGTACATATGATTTGAGCCCTTTTTAGTGTAATTCAAATGTCAACACCTCAGTGTATAAAAAATACAATCATAGTTTGTCAATTGCTTGTTTTTACTATAGATTTTAATTGAATTCAATTGTCCCCAAATGCCATGGTAGGCTTCAAACCCACATCTCCAAAATGTTGTTACAGAGATAGTAGGAACTGCCGATGCTGGAGAATCTGAGATAACACGGTGGAGAGCTGGATGAATACAGCAGGCCAAACAGCATATCAGGAGCAGTTGATGTTTCGGGTCTAGACCCTTCTTCAGAAATTTCAGAAACGTCAGCTGCTCCCCTGATGCTGCTTGGCCTGCCGTGTTCATCCAGCTCCACACCTTGTTACCCCCAAAACATTAGCCTGGATTTCTGGATTACTAGCGCAAAGCCATTACCACTATGCTAGGATCACAGCATATTTAAGACATTTTTATATTGATGATCCAAAAGGTGTTGTTTTTAATACGAAGACAGGAACCTCATCAGCAGCAGAAGCAATGAACAACTATCTGGTCTTTGCAAACAATTCTAAGGGCAAACCATATATATCTATTTGATTGAACTTTTATCTTCATGGACTCAGCCTTATTTCTAATCTGCATGTACATGTGTTGCATTACTAATTCTTCTCACATGTAGTCATTGATAAATTCACTCTTTGTTAACTCAAGAAAGCCTGATAAAATAAGTGCCTTTTAAAACACAAGGTCGTTTGGGTCTGAAGAGAAAGGTAGTCAAAAGAGAAGGCAAGAGGAAAAGTGGCCAACAATCTACATTAATATACACTGCTTGGGGAAAAAAAATCTGCTTTCATCAAAACAGTGAAGCAGAAGTCACATTTCACTAAAGCTCCCCAGAAGACTTTTGAGGGGACTTTTAAATAGAAGCACCTCTTCAATAGATGGCTAGCCAATCAACGCATCCCCATAAAGAAATTTCACATTGCTAACTCCAATATTGGACTTTTGGATTCCCACTTTAAAAAATGGTGATATTGATAAGCGGATATTCCCTTGGCTGTTTTGCATTTAAGCTGCAACAAGTTGAATAATCTCTTTATCTGTTCCAGTCCTATCTCTCTTTGTATGTTTGTAAGTGTGCTTATGTTGTGAGATTTTCCCCAGATCTAAAAGCATGTGAACTAAATCCTCTTCCTGCTTTAACTTCACCACAGTGTTATCACCGTCCTTAAAACATCAGAGCCCATAATTAGTGGGAGTGAGAAAAATATGTCTGCACGTTTTTGTTCAAAAATAGAAAAAAACTATATCATTATCTGTTTATGGAGATGTGAAGAGAATAGAGAGAGAGAACTCATAATCTCTCTGTAACAGTGGAAATGCCAGTTCACAGGCTGAAGGAGAAAGTGAGTTATCTTTTGGCCTTGTTGCAATTGGTTAATTGGGACCAGAGGCAATTTTTACAGATTGTTTTCTTCTCAAATTGGCCAGAATATCTAATACTTTTTTGTTTGTCTCACTGGAGGGTCTGAATTAAAAGGAGAGGCCAGATAGGCTGGGACTTTTGTTTTCCCCCATAGAGTTTTGTAAAATCATGAGGGACATATATAAGGTAAATAGCCAAGGTCTTTTCCACAAGGTCGGGGAATCCAAAACTAGAAGGTATAGAGTTAAGGCGAGGGGGAAAGATTTAAAAGGGACCTGAATGACAATTTTTTCACATAGAGGGTAATGCATTGATGGAACAAACTGCCAGAGGAAGTGGTAGAAATGGGCGCAACTACAACACTTAAGAGACATTTGGACAGGTTTATTCATTCACAGGATGAGGGTGTTGCTGGCGCAGCAGCGTTTATTGCCCATCCCTAATTGCCCAGAGGGCAGTTAAGAGTCAACCACATTGCTGTGGGTCTGGAGTCATATGGAGGCCAGACCAGGTAAGGATGGCAGTTTCCTTCCCTGAAGGACATTAGCGAACCAGATGGGTTTTTGGACAATTGACAATGGATTCATGGTCATCATTAGATCCTTAATTCCAAATATTTATTAAATTGAAATTCCACCATCTGTCATGGCAGTATTCAAATCTGGGTTCCCAGAACATTATCTGGGTCTCTGGATTTTCAGTCCATCGATAATACCACTAGGCCATTGCCTTCCCTTGCCTTCCCCATGAATACAAAAGGTTTAGAGGGAAAGAGGCCAACTGGGACTAGTTCAGTTTAGGAAATCTGATAGGCATGGATGAGTTGGGCTGAAGTGTCTGTTTCCATTCTGTCTATCTCTATGACACTATGACTTTGTGGCTTGAAGGAGACCAATGTTTTTTGATAGGGTGAGCGGTATGTAGTGGTCTTTTACAAGTCTGTCATTGTTTGTAGGTATACCAACACAACTGATACATCTGCAGGGACGTACTTGTTCTTCTGAGTTCTTGGCTGAGGGGCAAGGCCCAAAAAAGCAAGATAAGGCAAGACAGTGTTCCTGGAGGGTGGCACTTGTGGGATGCCAGTGTGCTTATAAGTGAGGTGCATGTGTCCAGTGTCCATGGAGCATGCCCTAAGATGTTTGTGCCACATGTCTGACATGGTTTCATTTGAAGCAAGCAACAGCTGAAGTCACCAGGTACCTGCTCTGACCTCCATGTTGAGAATTCCAGCCAATTAGATTGCTTGGCAGGGATGGTAAGTTAGGGAGTTGCATATTGATGAGGGACGGTGTGCGGATATTAAGGTTATTAACAAGCAATAATACCCCTTAATTATCAATTCATTGCTGCTTCGTGAGAATCTCCCCTCGACACATGGGACTTGCATAAGCAGATGCTGCAAGTTGCTCCAGACATTGAAATTGGCCTCGCTGGCTGGACCTTTTGTGTGATTCTGCTACATTTTCCACCGTTGGAGCAATCAGCATTGCTGGGTCAAGAGCTTGGAATCCCCTCCTTAATGGCAATGTGTGTTTACTTGCAGCACATGGACTGCAATGGCTCGAGAAGACAGATCACCACCCACTTCTCAAGGAACAACTAGAGACAGGCAATAAATGTGCGCCTGGCCAGTGATGCCCATGCCTAGTCAGTGAATGATAAAGAATACACATTGTTCAGGCTCCTATAGGTTTCCACACAATCGTATTAAAGATCAGAAATGTGCATGCATCGATCGCAGTTGAGTCTGGTATTGTGTTCAAAGTGAATAGTTGTTATTTTGATTAGCAAAAAAAATCCATGTTTGTTTCAAGTAGAGTTAGGGAGAAGGAAGGAGTTTGTGCAAACTTAAAATAATCCATGTTTTGAAATACATTTTAAAAGCTCATTTTTTATTTGGGCATTTCCTAATTGTAATTGCAAATAAATGCTTGGTAGTGCAGGTCTTGGTATGTGGTATAAGCATTGCGCAGAAAAATACTTTAACTTACATTATCAATTTTCATTATCAAATCAGGAACAAAAACAAAGTTGCTGGAAAAGCTTGGCAGGTCTGGCAGCATCTGTTAATGTTTTGGGTCACTCTGTTTTTCCTTCACATAACCTCTGGGTGTTCCAGAGTGATTTTTTCCTGAGGTTGACTGGTTTTTCCCTAATCAATTCATTCAGAAATGTTATTACATACCTCTGGAGCAGGTGGGACTTGAACCTAGGCCCTTGTGGTTCAGGGGTAGGGGCAGTACCACCATGCCACAAGACTGCCCCATTTTTTTGTGAAGTGCTTTTAATGTATGATTGGTGTTGCAATGAAAAAAATGCAGCATCCGATTACAATCCCACAAATTGTAATAATTTATGAGGTATGCTGTTTTATTGATGGGAGTTTAGGGATAACATTGACCATAATGTTGAGTACCATGGAATCTTTTACTTTCCCCGAGATGTGCCGTAAGCTTTTCTCTGGACTCATATGAGTACATGTGACAATAAAACTAATTCAATTCAAGTTAAATTTACAATTTAAAAGACACCAGTTATGATAATTGCAACATTCATTCCACACTGTACTGACAGTATCACCATAGATTACATGGTCAGTCACCGGAGTGGTTCCTTAACCTATAATTGCCTGACGAAATTGCAGGAACATCACCCAAGGAGCTAAGTTGATATCTACTGTGTCCTGTAAGCTGAAAGCAAAAAAGCTGTCAGTGAAGGGTGGCGTGAGTGTTGCTGAGGCTGTGAGCAGTCTTTGCATTAAAAAGATTAATGACTTGGAACAAAGTTCGTTAATTAGGAAACAGAGAATTGAAAATGTTTACTAACTCTCATTTTGCTGACTCAGATTCTAAGGGACATTGTTTATTTAATATAAAACTGTGTCCAGCCCCAGTTATTTTCATGAATGCACAATCTTTCAGCATTTCGCATAAATATAATTATTGTTTTTACAAGAGTGCAGCTTTGGTAATTATTGCTGATGGTGAAATTAATTTTAGTTTGAAATGGACATTTGGCAATTATATTCCTGAGGTTAGGCCTTTCGAAAACAGTAATGCCATTTCAAATAAATTGCCTCTAAAATGAATAGAGCTGTGTTTACATGTTTTTGAATGAGTTTTATGCTCACCAAATTGAACCTTGGAAACTGCATTTCATACAGTTAGGTGCAAATATAATGTTATAATCAGGATGGTGATTGTGGTAATTATTTAACATTTTGCTTGTGTAACGGATATTTCGTTTTTCCCTGAATCTACTGGGACTTAAGGACAATCAATGTTGCTGTGGAGAGATCTGAAGCAGTCATTTGGCACCTTATGAGAACAGAAACAAATAGCCAACGGTTTTTCCCAGGATAGGGGTGTACAAAACTAGACGGCATTGTTTTGAGGTGAGAGGGGTTTAAATTTAAATTTAAAAGAGGCCTGAGGGGTAACGTTTTTACACAGAGGGTGGTGCACGTATGCTGCCAGAGGAAGTGATAGAGGCAGGTACAATTACAACATGTAAAAGACATCTGAACAGGCACATGGATAGGAATAATTTAGAGGGATTTAGGCCAAACACAGGCAAATGGGAACTGAAAGAACTGCGGATGCTGTAAATCAGAAACAAAAGCTGAAGTTGCTGGAGAATCTCAGCAGGTCTGGTAGCATCTGAGAAGAGAAATCAGAGCTAATGTTTCGGGTCTGGTGACCCTTCCTCAGAACTGATGGTAGCTAGGAAGATATCATTTATATGCAGAAGAAAGGATGGGGTGAGAGGGTAAGGAGTAAATGATAAGTGGGTGTAGAACCCAAAGAGAGAGAACAGTTGGACAGACAAAGGTATGTATAACGATATGACTAGGAGGGTGAATAGCTGTTGATGGGGAATGTTAGTGGCTAACAATAGGTAGTATGTAACAGTAGACTATGTGATAACAAGGCCTGGTGTGTGGGATAGAGGACTAGGACATGGGATAGTTCAGGCTCTAAAATTATTGAATAAAAACTGAAAGGACTGTGGCTGCGGTAAATCAGGAACAAAAACAAAGTTGCTGGAAAAGCTCGGCAGGTCTGGCAGCATCTGTTAACGCTTCGGGTCCGATGACTCTTCCTCAGAACTCCTTCACAGATACTGCCAGACCTGCCGAGCTTTTCCAGCAACTTT
>JAHRHZ010000223.1:10149093-10168566 GCA_024137785.1 Ginglymostoma cirratum | reverse complement strand
ACTCTGTTTTTTCCTTCACAGGTGCTGCCAGACCTGCTGAGCTTTTCCAGCAACTTTGTTTTTGTTCCTAAAACTATTGAACTCAATATTGAGTCCGGAGGGCTGCAAGGCCCCCAGGCAGAAAATGAGATGTTGTTCTTTCCACCTTGCGCTGAACTTTGCTGGAGGACTTCAATAATCCGGAGACAGAGATGTTGGTCAGGGAACAGAGTGGTGTGTTAAAGCAGCAGGCAACAGGTAGCTGAGGGTCTTTTCTCCCGGCAGAAGGTAGATGTACTGCAAAGTGGTCAATGCTTCATTTCCCCTATGTAGAGGAGATGACATTATGAGCAGCGAGTGCAGTAGACTAGATTGCGTGAAGTGCAGGTAAAGTGCTGCTTCACCTGGAAGGTGTGTTTGGGCCCTTGGATACTGAGGATATTGAGGATGGAGGAGGAAAATGGGCAAGTGTAACACTGGTTGCAGGGGCCCAGTTCAATTTAGGAGACCTGTTCAGCATGGATGAGTTGTGTCGAAGTCTTGTTTCTATGCGGTATGACTCTAAGAAAGGGAGAAAGGGTAAATCATTTGGTCATTTCTTAATTTGGTCATTGAGAACCTGACTGAGGCTTCATTTTTCACTTACCTTCCCATATTCCCCCATGCCCCCGCGCCCCTACCATAAACCCTGACTCATAGATCAAAAGTTTGCCTAACTCAACCTCTAATGTATTTGTTCACCCACCCTCCACTGCTCTCTGGGCTCCAAAGAATAACAGATCTCTTGAGAGAAAAAAAAATGCTCTTCATCCCAGAGGTCAGCAATCACTCACTAATGAGTATGATTGTTCACTGATGAAATTCCACTGCATTGAATCCCTCAAGATAGATGTCATGTGCAGGGTATCTTTTAAGATGTGAATGCTGTTGCACATCAGAAGACACACAACCTCTAGACAGGAGGTAGATCTAATTCCAATGGCCAGGAAATCTCGCCGATTGGGGATCTTCCTGCAGCTGCAGCCTTCATCTGTCATAGTAGCCATTAATATCACATGAATATCTTCCACCTGGATTACCATTGAAGATTTGTTTAGGACTGTGCTTTCTCTAGGTCCTCCTCTCTTCGCCACAGCAAGATGCAATCCATGGAAAAGCCTCATCTCAGTAATAAATTGGAGATTCCTTATTTTGAATTTGTGATCCTTAATTCTAGATTCCTCCCTGAGGGAAAACGTCGCTTCAGCATCAAGATTTTCATAGCAGTCAGAAAATTATATCTTTCACAATACGCTCACCTCTCATTTTTCTAAATGCTACTGAATATACACAAAGAGAGCAGAGCCTCCTCTGGGACTGGATAAAGGACTACTCTTCTTTGTTCTTAACCAAATGGTGAGTGTTGTATTTCTGATCTGAATTTTGCAAACACTCCTTCTGATTTCCCATTTTGCTGTTTCAGTAAGGCTGGTGTTGAATGCCTGAAAATGGACATTAGGTGGTCCACATTGTTGTCTGGAACAGAGTGTCTCTAAGGTCCTGTAGGGTCCTCGATCGGTGTACACAATATTGATTTACACCGGCAGCTTAGCATGTATCAGGAAAGGACTACACAGCATGAGTCCGCAGCCAGTGAACCAGGTCGCAACTTTATTTGAAGACAGCAAAGATTAAGAGTTAGACTTTACACTTTGAACCACTCTATTTCTAACAACCTGCTTCTTTAGAAACCTAAAATACTTCCCTGATACTCGTAGATTTTGCTGGTCTGTCGAACTGTTCAGTCTATTCCTCTCTTCACAGGTTGATTCTCTCTCTGGTTGGAGGGTGAGCTGCTCTGGTCACTGCTGTATCCCAACACGCCTGTAAGTAGGCTGGTGAGTGGGGCTGCCCAAGTCCTGCCGAGCTGGAATCGTATACCCTCCTGGTTACCTTCTGGAACTTTCCAAAGACTTGACCAATCGGAGGTATCAGTTCAATTGGCTTTATTACCTTGAAATGCTGCTCATGGCTCTTGATGGCTTGTTTAACAGCAATCTCTTCAAGGTGAATAAAAACCGAAGGATGCTGTAAATCAAGAACAAAAACAAAGTTGCTGGAAAAGCTCAGCACGTCTGGCAGCATCTGTGAAGGAGAAAACAGAGTTAATGCTTCAGGTACGGTGACCCTTCCTCAGAACATTTTTGTCTTTGACCCCTTTAAGGTGCTTGCTGTTGGACCTGGACGTCTGGTTTTATCCCAGAATATACACCTGGTCTTTTGTCTCACTGAGGCATGTCTGCCCCATGCATCTAGTGTTGTGTGTTTGTCAGGACGGGTTGAGCTTCCCTTTCACACTTCCTGGTGCCTCTGGTTTTGATTGTCTGGGCTTGGATCTTGCAAAGACTTGCCCCCTGGCAGAATTGTCTCTTGTTTCTGCCTTGGCTTGGGGATTCCCAACATACTTTGCTTTTTGGCCAATTTTAAGACCCAATTTATTTCAATTGCTGTGCGTGTACTTCTGGCCTCATTAGTGAATGATTTTTATTTCACTTGAGCAGTTGTAGGCTGCTACCTTGGTTTTAACTTTACTGGTTTGTTGGCTTTCTTTCACCATTTAACAACTGGCTTTCAGTAGGTGTTTGGACATGATGGGCACTGCGAACATTCAGTGGATCAGGACTGATTATAACTGAATGGTTGACCTATCTGACTTCTCCATCTACATTGACTGACCTGTGAGTTTCCACAGCTTTTCTATTTGCATTTTTCAGCATATAGATTCATAGAGTCATGCAGCATGGAAACTGACCCGTCGGTCCAACCAATCCATGCTGATCATAATCCCAAACTAAACTAGTCCCACCTGCCCGCGCTTGGCCCATCCCCCTCCAAACATTTCTCATTCATGTACTTATCTGAGTGTCTTTTAAATGCTGGAACTATAACCGTATCCACCACTTCCTCTAGAAGTTCAATCCACACACAAACCACTCTCTGATTAAAAAAATTGCCCCCATGTCTTTTCTAAATCTTTCCCCTCTCACCTTAAAAATATGCCCCCAGTCTTGAAATTCCCACAAAAGGGAAAAGACACCTGCCATTCACATTATCTATACTCCTCATGATTTTATAATCCCCTGTAAATTCACCCATCAACCTCCTACACTCCAGTGAAAAAAGTCCCAACCTATCTAGACTCTCCTTATAACTCAAACCCTCAATTCCCAGCAACGTCCTGGTTAATCTCTTCTGAATCCTCTCCAGCTTAACGATATCCTTCCTACAACAGGGAGACCAGAACTGGACACAGTGCTCTAGAAGAGGCCTCACCAACATCCTGTACAACCTCAACATGATGTCCCCAGTCCTATACTCAAAGATCTGAGGAATGAAGGCAAGAATGCTAAATGCCTTCTTAACCCCAGTATCCATGAATGATGCAAACTTCAATTAATTATGTACCTGAACACCTAGATGTCTCGGTTCTACAACGCCACCCAAGGCCCTATTTTTAATTGTATAAGTCCTGCCTTTGATTGTATTACCAAAATGTAATACCGCACATTCATCTAAATTAAACTGCAAATGCCATTCATCTGATGTATTTTATTGAAAAAATGTCTTTAAATGTATTCATCTGCTCAGTTGGACTCTCTGGACAAATCATAAGTGGTCACAGGGATCTAATAAATAAGAGTGGATTTATTAATCGCACAGCGACAGGACAGTCACACCCTCATTTCCAAAGCTGCCATGCTTTGCAAAGTCAGGAAGGAGAGGTCACATCCAGAGTGAGACATAGCCGAAGTGAGTTACAGTTCGGGGAATTTGGAGGCACTGTGGAAATTTGTTGCAGGAGGAAGTGGAGCTTTTTGCTTACTATTTTTTGGCTCACAGTTTATAAGGTTATTTTTAACAGGATAAATTGAAGCCCAGGATCAGGGCCAAGCATAAATGAGTGACATCACAGTGAACCATAAGTTTATTGCCTGGTGACAACTATATATTTGACTCTCTATCACAGGTTACTTTCAGATTGAGGGGAAATAGGGAAAATATTTATAGGCTGCAAACTGAAACACCAGTATGAAATTTGTAAAACTTAAATTAAGAACTAAGTAATTAAAACAGAAATGCCGGGACAGGCGATGTGTTGAAATTGAATGATGTAGGAGCCAATGTGGTTCGTTGTGACCACATCTGTAGCAAGTGTTGGTTGCTTGAGGAACTCCAGCTCAGAGTTGATGAGCTGGAATCTGACCTTTGAACATTGTGAAACATCAGGGATGGGGAGAGTTACCCATATCAAGAGGCAGTCACATCCCTTCGATTAACTACTTCAAATTCAGCCTGTGGTCAGGGACAGAAGGTATGACTATAAGCAAGGCAAGTAGAGGAATCCAGTCCTTGAGACTGACCCCACCACCAAAGACTTCCGCCATCTGCAATCAGACCCCACCACCAAAGACATTTTTCCCTCCCCACCCTTTTCTGCCTTCCGGAGGGACCACTCCCTCCGCGACTCCCTTGTCCGCTCCACACTCCCCTCCAGCCCCACCACACCCGGCACTTTTCCTTGTAACCGCAGGAAGTGCTACACCTGCCCCCACACCTCCTCCCTCACCCCAATCCCAGGCCCCAAGAAGACTTTCCACATCAGGCAGAGGTTCACCTGCACATCTGCCAATGTGGTATACTGCATCCGCTGTACCCGTTGTGGCTTCCTCTACATCGGGGAAACCAAGCGGAGGCTTGGGGACCGCTTTGCAGAACACCTGCGCTCAGTTCGCAACAAACAACTGCACCTCCCAGTCGCGAACCATTTCAACTCCCCCTCCCATTCCTCAGATGACATGTCCATCCTTGGCCTCCTGCAATGCCACAGTGATGCCACCCGAAGGCTGCAGGAACAGCAAATCATATTCAGCCTGGGAACCCTGCAGCCCAATGGCATCAATGTGGATTTCACAGGCTTCAAAATCTCCCCTCCCCCAACCTCATCCCAAAACCAGCCCAGCTCATCTCCACCTCCCTAACCTGTTTTTCCTCTCACCCCAAGCCACACCCCCATCTCCTATCTACTAACATCATCCCGCCCCCTTGACCTGTCCGTCCTCCCTGGACTGACCTATCTCCTCCCTACCCCCCAACCTACACTCACCTTTACTGGCTCCATCCCCGCCTCTTCGACTTGTCTGCCTCCTCTCCACCTATCCTCTCCTCTATCCATCCTCTATCCGCCTCCCCCTCTCTCTCTATTTATTTCAGAACCCTCTTCCCCTCCCCCATTTCTGATGAAGGGTTTAGGCCCGAAACGTCAAGTTTTCCTGCTCCTATGATGCTGCTTGACCTGCTGTGTTCATCCAGCCCCATGCTTGTTATCTTGAGATTGTCTAACAGGTTTGAGATTCTTGCTCCCTCTGTGGGTGAGAGTGGGGTATGCAGGGAGGATGAGCAAAGTAACCATTGCACTGTGATACAGAGAGCCATTCAAGGGAGGGGACAAGCAAGAAATGTAGATGTAATCAGGGATAGTATAGTCAGGGGAATAGACACGGTTTTCTATGGTCATAATCGAGAGTCCTGAAGGTTGTGTTGCCTGCCTGGTGCCTGGGTTCGAATCTGGCCTACAGAGGAACTTGGAATGGGAGGGGAAACATCCAGTTTTTGTATTCCGCGTGGATATGAACGATATAGGTTGAACAAAGAAAGAGGTTCTGCTGAAGGAACTGAAAAGGTGATAATCTCCTGATTACTGCCTGACCCATGAGCAAACTAGCACAAGATCAACAAGACTAAAGAGGTAAATACATGACTCAGAAATTGGTGTGGGAGAAACGGGCTTGAATTCATGGGTCATTGCCACCAGACTGGGGAAGAAGGGAGCTGCTCCTCCCTGCATACCCCACTCTCACCCACAGAGGGAGCAAGAATTTCAAATCTGCTAGCCAATCTCAAGGGTTGAGGCTCCTTCAGCAATACCTCCTGGATTCCTCTACCTGAACCTTGAGTCAACTGAGGACTGTGGATAGGGCTTTAACTAAATATTGGTGGGATAGGTACAGTTACATGGAAAATTATGAAAAACGTTAAAGGTGGGGAGTGCTCAGCATGGGCCAGAGAGTGTGGCAAGGTTCAGGAATCAAACTTCAGGCATAGCAGGTAAGGAGACAACGATGAGAAAGAGGGCAGTCAACACAAGACTGATGGTGTTTACTTAAATGCTTACGGTGTATGAAACAAGGTAAGTAAGATTGTAGCACAGATTGAAATCAGTAGATATGATGTTGTGGGTATCACAGAGACACAGCTACAAGGAGATCAGAGCTGAGAACTAAACATTCAAGGATACACATCCTATCGAAAAGCCAAGCAGATGGGGAGAGGGGTTGGGTTTGCCTTGTTAGTTGGCAACGGAACTAAATTGATAGGAAGAAATGATTTAGAGTTGGAAGGCATAGAATGTGTGTGGGTAGTATTGAGGTACAGCAGAAGAAACGAAACCCTCTTGGGAGTTGTGTACAGGCATCCTAGCAGTAGTGAGGATGT
The DNA here is from genome assembly GCA_024137785.1 of Ginglymostoma cirratum. Classification (NCBI taxonomy): domain Eukaryota; kingdom Metazoa; phylum Chordata; class Chondrichthyes; order Orectolobiformes; family Ginglymostomatidae; genus Ginglymostoma; species Ginglymostoma cirratum. The sequence goes on along the minus strand of JAHRHZ010000223.1, from coordinate 10,162,056 downwards.
GGAACAGAAAATAAATCAGGAGATAGGCACGGCATGTAAGTATGGCAGTATTATAATAAACATGGGGACTTCAATATTTAGGAGGACTTGGAAAATCAGGTTGGTAGTGGATTCCAAGAAAACAAATTTGTGGAATATCTACAAGGTGCTGTTTTTGGAACAGCTTGTGGTAGACCCCACTAGGGAACAGACTATTCAGGTTTTCAGTGATATTTAATGAGGCAGGCTTGATTAGGGAGCTTAAGGTGAAGGGACCCCCTAGGGGTCAGTTACAATAAAATGACAACATTTGGCCTGCAGTTTGAGAGCGAAGCTGGATTCTGATATAATGGTATTACAGCTTGAGGGAAGGGAACTACAAAGACATGAATGAGGAGCTGGCCAGAGTTGATTGAAAGGGAAGTTTAGCAGGGAAGATGGTAGAGCAGCAATGGGAGAGGTTTCTGGGGATAATTTGGGTGGCATGGCAGAAATTCATCCCAAGGAAGAAGGAACATACTAAGACAGGACAAGACAACCATGGCTAACCAGGGAAGTTGGGGACTACATAAAGGAAGCAAAATAAAAAGCTTACATTGTGCTGATGATTAGTGGGAAGCCAGAGGAGTGGGAAACCAAAGGATTGGGAAGCCTTTCAAAATGAGCTCAGGATAACTAAAAAAGCAACAAGGGGTAACAAGATGAAATGTGAGAGTAAGCTAGTTAGTAATATAAAAAAATTTGCAAGAGCTTTTTTTAGATATCTGTGAGGTAAGAAAGAGGCAAGAATAGACATTAGACCATAGAAAATGAGGCAGAAGAGGTAGTAATAGAGAAGACAGAAATGGCGGAGGAAGTGAATAGGTACTTGGCGCCAGTTTTCATAGTGGAAGATCAAGTAGCATACCAGTTGTTGTGAGGTTGGTGTGTGTAAAATTGTAAAATTGGGGGAAACATTGCATTGTCCCTTTAAAAGATGGTGTTTTTTTCAGTTTTTAGAGTTAAAATGGATGTCTGACCTGCAGCTTGAAGTGCAGGTATACGCAGAGAGCGTCTGAATGGAAACATTTTGTATCAAACAGCCAAGAAGCATTTTTATCAATACAACGAGTCTTTTCAAATTTAGTTAATCAATTCAAACCAAGCCCTCAGATACTAAAAGCCTATCAAATTTAAATCTGATGGTGTTGACAAGCTAGAACCAATCTGATTGTAAAGAAGTTAATAGGTCATCAAGGGTATAAAGATGAGGGCATTTGGAAAATCGGAGATCCAACTGCCAAATGCCAAGAGACAACACCTTTTAGCACTCTGAGAAAGCATCATCTAATTAATCAAAGGTACTTCTAGCTAAGAATCTTTGCAGAGAAAACATCCCTGACAGCAAAATCAATAGAAGAAAAACATCTGTGGCTTGAGATCGACAGAAGAAAGGCTGGAGAAGGCAGAGTGTTCCAGAGGACACAGTTGGTGCGAACATGAAGAGATTAAGTTTTAATTCATTATTGTCTTATTAATTGGGTTTATGTAAGTGGGACTTGTGTTTGTTTGAACAGCATTCCAGTAGAATGTAGTTGAGCTAGGGAATAGTTAGCATTCAGGGGGGAATTGTTCGATTTGTAATTCTGTTAATTTGTTCACAGTTATGGTTAAATAAACAAATTGTTACTTGTTATTTATAAAGTCAATCAGGGATTTTCTTTCATTTAACCTCCCCTTCTCTGTAACAGTTTAACAGATTAGGTAGGGTGAGGCAAGCTTCTCTGGGTGTGTTGGGTTTTAATTATTAGGACAGGACCTCTACTCCCACTGTAACAGACTGGGGGCTTGTGTTTTGATTTTAATTATCAGAGTGCTTCGACCTCCCCTTTATAACACAGTACTTGAAGAAAGTCAGATGGCAGAGGTGAATGTGATGGCCACCACTAAGGAGAAGGTGCTGGGAAGGTGAAAGGTCCGAAGGTAGATAAATCACCTGTACACCAGATGGACTACACTCCAGAGTTCTAAAGGAGATAGCTGTGGAGATTGTAAAGGCATTGGTGGAGATCTTTCAGGAATTACTGGAGACAAGGAGTGTGCCGGAGGACTGGAGAATGACTAAAGTAACACCACTGTTTAAGAATGAAGGGAGGCAGTAGACAGGATAGACTGGCAAAGAATGGATAGGCTGGTAGCATGGCCTTGGTTGTTGCAAAGATTTTAGAGATCATTATGAAGCATGAGATTGCAGAGTGCCTGGAGAGGCATGGTAAAATAGGGCTGAGTCAGCATGGCTTTGCTTTTGAGGAAGCAATGAGCTAGTTAGAGAACTGAAAGCCAGTGAATTTGATCCATTTGGATTTCAAAATGCCTTTGAGAAGGTGCCACGCAGGAGCCTGCTAAATAAGATAAGAGCCCCTGGTATTAGGGGCAAGGTACTGGCCTGATAGAGGACTGGCTGACTGGCAGAAGGCAGAGAGTAGGGATAAAGGGATCTTTTTCAGGATAACTTCCAGTGACTAATGGAGTTCCATAGGGGTCTGTGTTGGGAACACAATTATTCACCCTATACGTTAACAATCTGGACGAAGAAACTCAGGCAGTTTTGCTGATTTTGCAGATGACACAAAGACAGTTGTAGGAACAAGCGGTGTTGAGGAAGCAGGAGGCTGTAGAAGGACTCGGGCAGCCTAGGAGAGTGGGCATAGAAGTGGAAGATGGAATACACTGTGGGAAAGTGTGAGGTTACATACTTTGGTAGGATAAATAGAGGTGTAGACTATTTTCTAAACAGGGAAAGGCTTCATAAATCTAAAACACAAAGAGACTTGAAAGTGCTACTTCAGAGTTCTCTTCAGGCTAAAATGCAGGTTTAGTTGGCAGTTAGGAAGCCAAATGCAATGTGAGCATTCATTTCAAGAGGGCTAGAATACAGGGGAAGGGATGTACTGCTGAGGCTGTATAAGGCTCTGGTCAGACACCATTTGGAATATTATGAGCAGATTTTGGCCCTATACCTAAGGTAAGATGTGCTGGCATTGGAGAAGGTCTAGAGGAGTTTTACATGAATGATCACAGTGATGAAGGGCCTGAAATATGAGGAGTAGTTGAGGACACTGGGTCTGTACTTGATAGAATTTAGGAGGGTGAGGGGAAATTTGATTGAAACTTACAGAAAACTGAGAGGCCTGGATAGAGTGGACTGGAAAAGATGCTTCCTCAAGTGGGAGAGACTAGGATCCAAGGGCACAGCCTTAGAGTGAAGGGACCCACCCTTTAGAGCTGAGAGGAGGAGGGTGAGAATCTGTGGGACTTATTGCTGCAGAAGGCTGCACAGATCAATTCTATGAGTGTCTTTAAGACAGAGCTAGCTAGGTTCTTGATTGGTAAGTGGATCAAGGGTTACAGGGAGAAGGTAAGATAACAGGGTTGAAAAGTTTATCAACCATGATCGAATGCTGGACCAGATTTGAAGGGCCAACAAGCCTAATTCTTAATTTACATTTATCTTGTGGCTCCTTTACCTTATGGCCTTATGGCATGATTGCAGGAAGTCCCTGTGAAAACTTCTACCCCAATGTCTCACCTTGCCACTTTGCCAGCCTCGCTGATTAGCAATCCATCCCCAAAGGCAGCCATGATCGAATGGTGGATTCAATGGGCTGAATGGCCTAATTCTGCTCCTATGTCTTATGTTCTTATGGTCTAAGATTGCAATTTCCCTCCTGAATTAGGCCTTCCATTTGAAGAAGGTGACTAATTTTGTGAAAGACATATTCTCCTTATGCCACTGTCTAGCTTTCATAAATGTTTTTCCAGCAATTTCTGTTTTTGTTTTGGATTTTCAGCATCCCCAGACCTTTGGTTTTTTTTTGTTGCGTGAATATTGAATTGTCCAGGGCTGTACTCATTGGGATTTTGAAGAATGAGAGGGGACCTCATTGAAATGTATATATTTCTGACTGGGCAGGACAGACTGGATGCGGGGATGATGATTCTAGATCTTAGGTATCTAGAACAAAGGATCATGGTCTCTGGATACACTTAACACCATTTAGAACTGAAATGAGGAAACATTTTTTCACTCAGAGCATTGAACCTGTGGAATTTTCTATCACATAAGGTGCTAGAGGCCAAGTCACTAAATATATATTAAGGAATGAAATGGAAACATTTCTAAATGCTAGGGCCATCAAAGAGTATGGAAAGAGAGTGGTGTATGGCATATGATAGAATATTAGCCACAATCATATTGAATAGCATAGTAGGCTTATTGGGCCAAATGATCTACCTCTGCTCCATTTTTCTATTTTTTCTACGTTGACAAAGCATGAGAGTGGTTTCTCTAAATCTTTTCCAAGTATAAAGTTTAATTGATACCTATCTGCCCTATTATGTGGATGTATGACATTATTTCAAAGTGGGCTGGGAGTGTTGTTCCTCATCTTCTGGCTAACAGTTATCCCTCAAACCAACATCAGAGAAAAGAATTGCTTCATCTCATTGTTGTTTGTGGGGCCTTGATAGGAATAAATTCGTTGCTATGTTTCCTACATTGCAAATATGTTCGAGTCAAAAGTCACAATACTTCAGGAGGATGTCTCTGGTAGAAAAGACGTGATGCAGTTGTAAAAATCACTATATAAATGCAAGTCTTTTGTTTTCTATCATTCTCTCTTTCTTCTTTCTTTCTTTCTGTCCAGATATAAAAAAGAAGAGCCCAACATCTCCTGGATTCACAGATAATTACAGCAGAGAAGGAAAGCATTCAGCCAATCATATCTGTGCCAGTCAACAAAGAACTGATTATTCCAATCCCACATCCCAGCTTTTAGCCCATAGTCCTGGAGGCTATGGCATTGCAAGTGAAAATCTACATACTGCTTCAATGTTACGAGTTTTTCTGACTCGACAATCCTTTTAGGCAGTGGCTTCCAGAATCTCACCAACTTTCCAAGTTAAAAAAAAACATTTTCCTCAACTCAGTGGTTACCACCGTTGCCTCACTGCGCCAGGGACCCTGGATTCGATCCCAGCCTTGGGCGACTGTGTTTGTGGAGTTTGCACGTTCTCTCTGTGTCTCCGTGGGTTTCTTCCGGGTGCTCCGGTTTCCTCCCACAGTCCAAAGGTGTGCAGGTTAGGCGAGTTGGCCATGCTAAATTTCCTGCAGTGTCCAGGGGGGATGTGTATTCTAGGTAGGTTTGCCATGGGAAATGCAGGGTTACAGGGATAGGGTAGGATCGGATTTGGGTGGGATACTCTTTGGAGGGTTGATGCAGACTCGATGGACCGAATGGCCTGTTTCCATGCTGTAGGATTCTAAGATTTTCTTAGCCTTATACCTTACATTAAATCAATGCCCCCTGGTTATTGCCACCTCAACCAATGGAAAAAAGTGCCTTCCTATACCTGTAATAATCTTATACACCTCTGTTAGGTTCCCTCTTAAACTTTGCTGCTTCAAGGAAAACCATCCCAGCCTAGCCAATCTTTCCTTGTATGTCTGACCCTCCACCCCAGGCAACTTCAAGCCCAATGCAGTAGGCACTTAATAAGTTAATTCTTGTGTTAGAAAGTAAGGCAGAAACTTTAGCAGGCTGTGCCTGTCCATCTCAGTGAGAAAATCCATTACCTAGGATGAAAAAGATGAAATTGAAGACATAAGGATGTGTTTGAAAGATGCCAAGCTAAGGATTTACAGGATTGATGCTGGAGGTAGAGACCTCGGCTGATTGGGTTTCTATCACTAAAGTCACCCACAGGTATATCTCACTCATTTACACTCAAGAGGAGTTAAGCAGTTGACATCGGATTTGGGGTGTCAGGATTTCACTTTAAATCAAAATGTTCAAAACACAAACTACACAATTGTCACCAGCTTGTCTGTCACATGTATAGATTTAATTTCAAGATTTGTGTATGTCAGAATAGCCAACAGAGTCTCAAAGGTAACTTAGCATTTGAATCCCTTTTAAAGGCTTTCTCAAAATGTAAAGATACATGTACTTGTCTCATTCAGCACTAGCACTAGAGGGCAGCATCTGCTCAAAATCCTGCCACTTAACAGGTTTTACATTGCAATCATTTTAATAGAAGTAAAAATACCTAATATTCTTTCATTTATATTCAGTGATTATATTTGGTACAAACACAATGGTTTTTTTTCCCCCTGCTTCTGATCCAGGACTTGAAGTCAATTATTAATTTCTGGAAAGTCTCTTGCTCCAATGCTACCACATTGACTTGTATTTAGACGAGCGTCTTGAAGGCAAAATGTTACAGTTAGCAAACAAAATATGGCTTTTGTATCAAGTAAGGTGATAGTAGGTGGCTGACAAAAGGTTTGATCAGAAAATATTATTTTCAATGAGGAGGGAAGCAGAGAAGGCAGATAGACTTAGGGAAGGAAACTAAAGGTCCTGGAGGGATGGGCAAATAAGGGTGAAGATTTTAAATTTGAAGGGCTCCTGAAACAGAACACAGGGGGAGTACGGTGAATGGGACTTGGTGTGTGTTAGGATCTGGGATGTGGGAATTTGGATGGCCTCAGGTCAATGGAAGGTTGGTCAGGAATTGAAAAGTTGTCGTGAATGACTGAGGAAGTGGAGGGAGCAACAGAATTGAACAATCGAGGAAGTCAGTTGTTTCCTAAAGAAAGACAGGACAGTTGCACCTTTCTCAAACTTGGGATGTCTCAAAGCATTTGACAATCAGCAAAGTAACTTTTCTCAAATGGAGTTGCCGTTGTGATGTTGGAAACACAGCAGGCAGCTTGCGTCCAGTAAAATATGGTGAACAACATCAAGACATTAACCAGTTGTTCTGTTTCATGATGTCGATGGATATATCAATATTAGTCAGAGCACTGGGGATGGATGACTCCCTGATTTCATTGAAGGCCCTGTGGAATCTTTTACATCCATTTTAAAAGCAAGATGGAGCTCTGCATTAAAATTTCATCTGAAGGACAATCCCTCCAATGGTGTGGTCTTCTATCTGTATTACACTGAAGGATTGGTCTGAACTAAGCTTCTGGAGTGGAGCAGGAGCCATAATAATATGATTCTGAGGCAGGAGTATGTTTTTTTTATTCATTCATAGGATGAGGAGCATCACTGGCTGGATCAGCATTTGTTGCCCATCCCTAATTGCCCAGAGGGCAGTTAAGAGTCAACCACACTGCTGTGGGTCTGGAGTCACATGTAGGCCAGACCAGGTAAGGATGGCAGTTTCCTTCCCTGAAGGATGTTTGTGAACTAGATGGGTTTTTCCTGACAATCCGCAATGGTCATCATTAGATTCTTAATTCCAGATTATCACTGAATTCAAATTCCACCATCTGCCACAGCGGGATTCAAACCCAGGTCCCCAGAACATTACCTGGGTCTCTGGATTAATAGTCGAGCAATAATACCACCAGGCCATCGCCTACTCACTGCTCACTGAACCACTGCTGACATGTTCTGAGGAATCGATTAAAGAAAGAGAAAAAAAAGGTTTTCAATCAGTTGAATTTCCTCTACAAAGTACAACCTGTCAGTTATCCTTTGAGACTTTCTTGCCTTTTTTGTGCAGTTCTTTGAGTTCAGGAGTTGGGATGTTATGTTGAGGCTGTACCGGATACTGGTGAGGCCTCTCCTGGAAAACTGCATCCAGTTCTGGTCACCCAGTTATAGGGATGATATTACTAAGATGGAAAGGGCTCAGAAGTGATTTATCAGGATGTTGCCAGGTATGGAAGGTTTGAGTTACAAAGAAAGGCTGGATAGGCTGGGACTTATTTCACTAGAGTGTTGAAGGTTGAGAGGTGACCTTACAGGGGTTTATAAAACTGTGAGAAGTATAGATAGGTTAATGGTAGGTGTCTTTTCCCTAGGAATGGGGATTTCAAGACTGAGGGGCCATGTTTAAAGTGAGAGGAGAGAGATTTAAAAGAGACATGAGGAGCAATTTGTTTACAGAGGGGGTGCTTTGAGGATGGAATGAGCTTTCTGAGGAAGTGGTGAATGTGAGTACAATTCCAATGTTTAAAAGACAATTGGATAAGTACAAGAATAGGAAAGGTTTGGAGGACTATAGGCCAGGAGCAGGCAGGTGGGATTAGTTCAGTTTGGGATAAAGTTTGGCATGGATTGGTTGGACCGAAGGGTCTGTTTCCATGCTGTATGACTCTAAGACTCAGTTAAAGAAGCTACACGGGCTCAGGAAAGGTCTATCCACAGGGATAGGCCTTTAACTTCAAACAGGGCTGTAAACTGATCTAAGGACTGTATTGTCTAAATAAGGACTAGGAATCAGTGCAGGCTTGATGGGCTGAAGGGCTTGTTCCTGTGCTGTATTGTCCTATATTATTGTAGTATATTATAACACTGTATGTCCTAGGATGAAGTAGGGTCCACTCTGCTGTTCAACATGACGAATGGTGAACCCCTGCCTCAGCCAAATGCAGGCAAATGGGACTAGCTCAGTTCAGGGAACTTGGTTTGTGTGAATGAGTTGTGCTGAAAGGTCTGTTTCCGTGCTGTATGACTCTATAACTGCATGCATCCTTGCTTCCAAAAGAGATTGAAATCAATCTCGATCACCCTTAAACATAGCCAGCCACGGGGCATTTATAACGCTTGGGAGCAATCAACTAATTCAAACATTCACAAATCCTTTGAGTGAATAAGTTGTCATGTGGCACACGTACTGGCAGATACGAATGATGTGCCAGCACGGGAATTTGGCACCATCAAGCCAAGGTAAAAAATTAGTTAGTGATTGTCAGAATGATGAATGTAGGAAGACAATGTCAAGTTAACTGCAGAGGGTCTGATAGATGTTGGTGCTTTATGCTGCACAGGGAACTTTGCAAATGTGCATGAGGCAGCTCAAGATTAGGGAGATTTTGATCAGCAGTGTGGCATGGGGACATGGTGCATATGTCATGCAAGCTTGGGAAGACATCACAGGAAAACACATTAGCACTTGCAGAGAGAAACCATCCATGAAACGTGGGAAAAAATGACATTGAGCCAATTTTTCTGGTTAAGATTCAGCCCAATATTTATCGTACAAATCTAATTTGTATTTGATTGCTAACATTGCAATAAATTACATTTGAACAAAACACACTTGGTGGCAGCAAACCACCCAACCGCAAGCTAACAGTGGTTGACATCCTAAAGAGTGCAGCATGGTGATCAGTGATGAGGTTTGGAATTCAGTTTAGATGTACCATGCAATGTGGTAATGATGGTGAGAATTCTAGTGACTGGAAGGGCAGAGAATTCCAGGGTTTTCGGGAATAGTAATAGATGTATGCAACTTTAAAGACATTATGCCTTCAAGATTACTCATATTGCATCTAGCAGCTACAACAGCTGAATAGTAAAGCAGTTGAACAGTGAAATAAGCATATCTATAACTTAAACCAAGCTTGTAATACTGATGATTTCACAAAGCCAAAATTAAGGCATCAAAGACGCAGTTTAAAAGCCAACTCAGGCAAGGGTATAACAGGAGAACATGGTGAGGAGACTATCGAGGCAGAGACAAGAACAGGACATCCCCCTAATTTAAACTGTGGTTCAGGCAGGAAGAATTCCTAAAGGTTGAAGGCACCAGGCTTTACTTGGGAACATCAAGGAAAAGGAATGGCATTTTTTATTAGGCTGTGAAAATTTGTCTGAAAACTATGGAAAGCTCCGTTTAATCATAGCAAGCAGTACTAAAATACAACATTACTGTATTTTAAGAGAAGGATATTGGTATACAGCAGGTTAAAACATCTTTCAGGCAAAGAGAATAAAAGTGTTGAAATCTTGCAGAATTAAAAATCAGCAAGGAGGATAAAGTACCATTGAGATATTGCTGCATTAAAAGAGGTTTGAGGTTAGAATAAATGGTCACATTAGGAAGAAATGGCAGGAGAAATAACACTTACTGGCAGATTCAGTTTCAGAGATGGGCCATATAATAGACAGCATCGGACATCTTAGAGAGAACAGTTTTCAAGATAGAAAATTACTTCTGAACTACACAGCAAATCACAAGCTGAAAAGGAATTACATTATTGAATGCAAGAGGAGTAACAGCTGGTGATGTTATATGTCATTAAGACATAGAAGAAGACTTTTGATGAAGTTCTATAAATTTTTGAGAATAACATTAATCTGAGAACAAATTTTGAAAGACCAAGATTTAAAAGAAAAGTTCAGCATCCAGGTAAATCACCAAAGATGCTTTCTTGTATGATATCTACATATTGGTGGAAATCTATGACACAGCAGCTCTGCATTCAGGATTAATAAGAAACAGAATTGTTGTGGGATAAATAATGAGTCTATGAACAAACTACCTGGCATGGAGATTCAGGATTCTATTACATAAAAAGAAAATTATTGTATTAACAAAGCGGCCATCTTCCACAAAGAGAACTCAAAAGACATAAGATCACCCAGATGATATGAAGCAACTACCTGATTTAGCAAGGAAGACTTCCACTCCAAATAAATTCAGGAGATTAAGTTAATGGTCCAGCTTCCTTGTTTTAGCAGGAAGGACATGCTTAGTGAAGGACATGCCAAGATAAAAGGTTTCCAGTACAGGAAGCCCTTATAGCCTATGTTAAGGTTAATGGTCCTCAAGCCAAATACCTACCAATTTTTCATGTCCAAAGAGGGCACATTATGAATCATTTGGATCATCTTAATTTGTGAAGTCAATGACTGTACAGGGACATGGGGCAGTGATGAGTATAACAACCTATACAAGTGTACAAATGTTATCTATGGGAATAAATCTTGGGTGAGATGTCGTATAAGGTAATTGTTCTGTAGGGGGTAATGTTGAAGCCTGAATTACGCTCCACCCAATCTGATAATACCATAATGACTTGTATAGGGATAAGGCAGAAGGGCGTAGGATCTCTTTGAGTGAAGACCTATATCCTGGATCTCCTTTATCTTATGAACAATGTTTATGTCGCTAATATAATTAATGTTTACTTCTAATATGTAAAGCATCTCATCGTGTTTAAGGCACACCCACGTACTTGGTGATGGTAAACCACCCGACCTCAAGCTGTTAATGGATGTGTCAAAAATATTCAATATTCGATGATCTTGGAAACTGGTCAAATTCATATTCTATGTATTTTAGGTAGCCTGAAAGAAACAGGAATTAGATGGCTAGGATTTCTTGAGCAAGCAAACTTAATTGTTAAATATTAGTAGAAGCTTATCCACACTTGTTGGGAAATTGGTGAGGTCATCTGAATAGCTAAGGACTACAAACTTAACATGAGGGATCTTAATTTTCCATTTTCCATTACAGCATTCACATCCCAAAGGATCTGGAAAACCCTGTAAAAAAGGGGAAAAAAAGAAAATGAATAGAAAGTTTCATAAAAGGTTACATTTACTGAAAGTCCCATATTTTGTTAATCCTAATACTTAACCCTCTACTGTGAGAACAGTGTCTATTGTTAGCAATTCAGAATCAATTTGCATTGCAGTGGTGGTCAATAGAAGTTTAAAGAAAGATATTCCGAGCTCTGCCCTCAAAATGAAGTATAAAAGAAGAAAGGTGAATTATGGTGAAGTTAAAGGGTGACCAACAGGCTAGTATTTTAAGGGATTGGACTTATTGGGATGGTTTGCGCTTTGTCCCATAAGGAGGTCTTTGGTTCTTATTTATTGGACAGTTCTGTGGGACTGGCCATCTGTTTTCTTTGTGAGCATAAGCACTGTGACCATTAACCACGAGTGTTGTTAATAAACTCCAGCAATCCCAACTCTCCTACAGATCCCCATATCTCCTGCAGTTATGGTCGTTCCGGTCATTAGCAACATACCACATGGACGTGACAATCAAAGTTTATTTATTTATTTTCTTTTAATGCTCAGTCACTCCAATTTTCATTCAGACACTGAGTTGCATTGATTTACCCTCCCTGGAATTTACATCTACTGACTTCTCAAGCATACTCAATTTTAATTGCTCCACCGTTTATGGCCTCAACTTTTGCTGCCAATACTGTAAAGTCTGTCACTCTCTTCTCAAACATCTCTACCTCTGTCTTTTATTTTCAGAAACTCCTTCAAATCTCCTTTGAGCCAGCTTTGGTTCACCTGTTCTAATACCACCTGATATGGCTTGATGTTTGGTAAAGCTCTAGCGAAATGTTGTATATTGAAAATGCTATATAAATACAGTATTTTGTTGGATAGCAGATGAATCAATTAAAAACTGGAATTTTCCACCACAAGTCTTTGTTCAAGAAGTGGAGGCTTTTAAACAGAATTTTGATGTCTAAAATAGGGAATAATGTCACTATAGGCTGAGTGGGAGGGTTGGATTAGGCTAAATGCTATGTAGAACTAATGGGTGAGCTGAATGGTTTCTCTGCTGTAACCTCATGTGATTCAATGGAAATTTGGATTAAGAATATTTTCTAAAGAGTTGTCAAGGAAAATGATCAAAAATGGCTGTTGAAGCGTAAGGTATAAATGGGTTCAAGAGGGAGAAAGGAATGCTCACATGTGGAATGAACTTCCTAAGGAAGTGGTGGATACGGGTACAATTACAATGTTTAAAACACATTTAGAAAGATACTTGAATAGGAAAGGTTTGGAGGGATATGGACCAGGAGCAGGCAAGTGGGACTAGTTTAGTTTGGGATTATGTTTGGCGTGGACTGGTTGGACTGAAGGGTCTGTTTCTGTGCTCTATGACTCTATGACTCTATAATTTGTAAGGATATTATGGCAAATAACTGCAGGTGTATTAGGAAAGATCATGGTTCATGGTTCTAATGGCTACTTTCCATTTTTAAAAATACTTATATTCATAAAATACAAAAAAGAGGAAGCAGTGACAGACATTGGTAACAATAGATATTCCCTTAATGTTAGAAATTATGTTGTCTACAGAATCTTTGCCTTTGAAGAGAATTGTGTTTAAGAGATAAAAAGGTGTAGAGCTGGATGAACACAGCAGGCCAAGCAGCATCAGAGG
>JAHRHZ010000223.1:10099823-10148693 GCA_024137785.1 Ginglymostoma cirratum | reverse complement strand
GACGTTTCGGGCCTAGACCCTAGGCCCGAAACGTCAGCTTTCCTGCTCCTCTGATGCTGCTTGGCCTGCTGTGTTCATCCAGCTCTATACCTTGTTACCCCAGATTCTGCAGCATTTGCAGTTCCTACTATCTCTGTGTTTAAGAGAGACTGAAATTCAAATCCCAGTTTATGGGTGGGGTGGAGCTGATGAGTTGGGGCAGTACTACATGATGTGATTAATACAAAATAAACTGTGGTGGTCAAACACAATCTCCAGATAATTACCAACTGAAAGAATTTAAAACCACTGCCAGAAATATGGAGAAAATCTATTTCATTTTAGCAACAGTTGGAAAAAAGTTTGAATGACCAAAGGGCAACATCCCATGAAAGAATTAGAGAAAAAAAAGCTCAGCACAAACAAAGTATTTATTTTGAGAAAATGGACCAGTCAAATGCTCATTTTTCATGCTTTAGATTTATTTTTACAAATCAGTGGGCTGAAAATTGGGCGAGCTTCATAACAATTCCATATTATGTAAATCTGAAGTCATCCAAAATTCAGTTGCTCATATCCTAGTTTGCACCGTATCCTGCTTATCCATCACTTCCCTGTACTCACGGATCTACTTGGGCTCTGAGTCGTCAAAATCCTTGATTTAAAATTCTCCTCTTGTTTCCAGTACAAACCTCCCCCACCCCCGACCCTTGACCTCCGCCCCCTCCATATCTCTGTAACCATTTCCTCTCTGGCAATCTGGGAAAAAGCAATCTTCTGAAGCATTCATTCCCTCACCCTCCAGTGCATAGTGACAGTTTCAAGTTCATCCTCAAGCTCTCTCCAGGAGTCTCACTAGGTTCGAATCTTGGTCTGTGATGCTTTCCTCAGTTGTGTCTCCACATCCATTGATCATCCACAATATCTCCCATGCTGGGAAGATCACTGACATCTTGTCTTATCTGTATTAATAACTCTTCTGGAGCAATGGAAATGTGTAATGGTATATGCATTCAGCTGTATCTCCCAAATGGCATGCAGAAGGTAGTTTTTTTTAAACAAATTCTTTTACGGGATAAAGACACTGTTGTCAAGGTGAGCATTTGTTACCAATTCTGATTTGCCCTTGATCTGATCACAATTAAGAGACAACCACATTGCTGTGGGACTGGAGTCATATGTAGGCCAGACCTGGGAAGGATGACAGATTTCCTTCTGTAAAGGACATTATGGAACCAGTTAGGTTTTTATGTCAATTAAGGAATGTTTCATGATCATCATCAGTGAGACTAGCTTTCAATTTCAGAATTATTAATTGAATTTAATTTGAATTACACTGTCAAGATGTTAGCCTAGGCCTCTGGATTACTGGTAAAGTGACCTTACTACTGTGTCATCATCTGCCCCAAATAGAGAACTGCTGCGTTTATCTTTGTTCACTTGCCAGGAACCATCAGTGAGGTAGGTTAAGAGGTTTCTTCAATAGTTTGCATGATCTCTTCAAAGCTCTTTTTGAAAACCTATTGCTCTACCTTTCTCAGCTTTCCACCTTTTCCCTTTGTTATCACACTGGTAATCCAGCAGGAGTCCAACACTTCCCTGAGTCATTCTTTTTTTTCCCAGCTGCTCCCTCTTGCCACTCAGATTGGATTTGAGGGAAACTGGGACTCTCTTCAGCAGACGTTAAACTGGCCTTGCACTCAAGTCAAATTCAATATGATATTCAGCAAGCCTGTGAAAGCATCTTTCTAAACTACTAGGATATGCTCAGTTGTCAACTGCTTGATGTCATGTGAAGCAATTGAAAGTCTGTTCTAGTTCGTAAAGGGTTGGCAGTCCAACCTTTAGACACAGAATAAATTTAAGGAGGAAAGAGACAGATTTTTAATGAGTAATGGGTTGAAGCTTTCTGGAGAACAGGCAGAAAAGTGGAGTTAAGGCCGAGATGCAATCATTCATGATTATATTCAATGGTGAAACAAGCTCAAGGGGTTGAGTTGCCTACTCCTCTCCTGCTCTTAGTTCCAATGTTGCTTCAGCTGAGCTGTGGGGACATTGGCCAATGCCCACGATCTGAAACTGCAGACTTTCTTTTTCCCCATTGCATCAGATTTTCACCAAACTCTAACTCTTGAGGTGAGCATCAATCCATCATAGAGTTTCAAATTCACCTTCAGCAATTTCATTTTTTTGGTCACCATCTTGAGCAGCTTCACACAGGTTTATGACACTCCCGATACTGCGCAAAGAACTGGTGTTGATCAGACACTTTACATTTCACTTGATGTTCTCCTTCTACACTCAACGTTCAAACAGTCATAAACTAATCTTTATCTTGACCTGATGTGCCAAATGTGATAGGTGCCCTAGTAGATGGCACAGGGTTAGGGTTGTTTGAGGTGGTTCACTATCACCAATTCTCTACACTGTAGAATTTTCCTAATCAACCTGTTCAGAGATGTAAATGCACACCTCTGGAGAAAGTAACACTTGAACATGGGTCTCCTGTCTCAGACATAGGGACACTCCCACTACTCCATAAGAACCCTCTATCCTAAGTTATCTGGAATGTGTCTAAGACTTGTCTAATTATCAGTGAGAGAGTATATAATACTGGAGATTCTAAACGGATGCAGCACTTGTTTTAATTAACAAGATATTTTATTGAACAAGAGCAACAAGTACACTTTGACTGCCTTTGGTGGTGTAATGACCAAGGACTCTCAGGCGCCATATAACGTGCATCGGGCTAATGGAGAACACTATCTCCACCCAAAGACTGCGTGAGAACATGAGTTTGAGCCAATGCAAATTCAACATTAACTCTTTCAGAATCATTATGCTGTACAACAACACAACCTGGTCTAGGCTGTAAACTGAAACATCAAAACTATTATCTGACATTTGTCCGCTCTCTGTTTTCTTGGTGTGTTTTTTTTCCCCAGGAGAACAAAACATTTGCCAGCAAATGTATTCAGCTTCTTGCATTAGAGCACAGATTTCCCCACACTGGATGCACTTCCTTTTCTTTGTGTGTGGTTTGGTCCACAATATTAGCATCCTGCCCTCTGGCCTTGATCATTCTACTGTATTCTCTGTGAATTGCCCTTCTTTATCCTGAATGACTTGTACTTGGAAAAAATGGGCTAGCTCTCAGTAATTCTCCTATCAATACTCTTCAGCTGAAGACGAGCCACCTCAGAGCTTCCGTACATGTCCGCAGCTTTCTTCAGCATTAAGTTTCTCTCTTCAGATATGCTCTTACACCAGGATCTCTCACTCCTAAGATGACCTTATCACTGAAGTGGTCACCTTTCAGTTGCCAAACCCACCAGA
Organism: Ginglymostoma cirratum; assembly: GCA_024137785.1. Taxonomy (NCBI): domain Eukaryota; kingdom Metazoa; phylum Chordata; class Chondrichthyes; order Orectolobiformes; family Ginglymostomatidae; genus Ginglymostoma; species Ginglymostoma cirratum. The sequence continues at coordinate 10,145,378 of JAHRHZ010000223.1, read as the reverse complement.
TTCAGCTAGAGGTCGAAACACAGCCACACAAGAGTCACCCTCTCTTCCTGAGCTCCTGAATTAAACGTAGAGTTTTCATAAATGACATTAGTAGAGGGTTCAAAGTGTTTTCTCAACACATCCAAAATTTTGTAAGTCTTTTTTTTCTGCTGCTCTAAATGAATTCAAAGGTTCATTGCAGTTTGTAGTACTCCTTCCCCAGTACTTTTAACATTCTTGCTATTTTTATTTGCTCAGGTTTCATGTTCAAAAATCTGTGGCAATGGCCTTCAGAGGGATGTGGTGATGGTGTGATAATGTCACTGGAATAGCAATCAAGAACTCTGTTCTGGGGACATGAGTTTGAGTCCCACTGTGGCAGATGGTGGACTGTCAATTCAATAAAGCCTGTAATTAAAAGTTAGCCTAACCATGTAGCCACTGTCTGATAGTTGTAAAAACCCATTGGTTTATGAATGCCCTTTAGGGAAACAAATCTGCCAACCTTACCTGGTATGGGCTACATGTGACAAATGTGGTTAAGTCTTAACTGCCCTCTGGGCAATTTGTGATAGGAAATAAATGCTGGCCTAACCAGCGATGTCCACATGCCCCTGAAAACAATTAAAAAAATTATGCCATTGACACCAGATGTGTTGACAATTGCATTCTCAAGTCTCTCTTCTTCTCATAAGAACAGGAACCAGACCATTCAAAGCCACGGTGGCTTACCCAGCTTTTGATGCACTGTGTAAAGTTGCAGAGTGAAGTCTTAATTAGTCTCAGCTTCATTTTTAAATCTATTCACACCCCTACAGCTTCAAAATCCACTCAAACCTGGCTGCACGCATCTGGAAGCATGTTAAATACAATGTGTTAAAGTGCTGTTGCTCTAAAAAACTTAGTTTAATCTCTCAACATCAGAGGTTACACGAGCCAGCCAGAGTTTATGAATCCACACAGTCCTGCTACTAAATTCAAGTGGCTCATTCTTTTGGCACCTTGGGCATCCTATTACTTTCATGGTTGTTCACAAATAATAAATATTAAAAACGATTTTTGTCAGGAACCTTCTATGAGCGAGGTGGAGTAGGCTTCATGATCATTATGCCAGCTCCCAGAATCCCCTTCCACCGCTGAAGTCCATCACATAACTTATCCGAGATCTGTGCCAGTGAGGCAGACTGCCTCTATTAGTCTTCCTGTTAGGAACATAGATGCAGGATAAAACCATTTACTGTTTGAGCCTACTCCTTCATTCTAAACTCCACATAGACAGTCGCCCAAGGGTGGAATCAAACCTGGGTCCCTGGTGCTGTGAGACAGCAGTGCTAACCATTGAACCACCATGCTGGCCCATGGTGGCTCAGTGGTTAGCACTGCTGCCTCACAGCACCAGGGACCTGGGTTCGATTCCACCCTTGGGTGACTGTCTGTGTGGAGTTTGCACATTTCCCTTGAGTCTGTGTGGGTTTCCTCCAGTTTCCTCCCACAGTCCAAAGATGTGCAGATTAGGCAAATTGGCCATGCTAAATTGACCATAGCATTCAGGGATGTGTAGCTTAGGTGGATGGGTCTGTGTGGGATGCTCTGAGTGTCGGTGTGGACTTGTTGGGCTGAAGGGCCTGTTTCCACAGTGTAAGGATTCTATGATCTAGGCTGATCATTTACATGACTACTATTCCCTCTCCCCTGATGTCACTCATATCTAGAAATCTATCCATCTCTACCTTGGACACATCCAATTATGTGATTTTCAATGGCATCACCACTATTTGCAAGTTCCTTTCCAAGTCACACACCATCTGGATTTGGAACCGTATTACCATTCCTTCATTGTCACTGGGTTAAAATCCTGGAACTCCCTCCCTAAGAGCACTGCGGTTGCCTTGGCATTCTAAAGACTGGAACAGTTCAAGAACAGTTCCACTACCTTCTCCATGGCATTTAGGGATGGGCAATAAATGCTGATCTAGCCTGGCATACCCACATCCCATGAATGAATAAAAAGATTGATCACCTACAGCCCACTGAGGAGAATAATTTCAAAAATGTACTTCCCTTTGAGTGATGAGCTCTCTCTTTATCCCAGTTCTAAATGCTTTCCCCTTCTTCTGAGACTGTGTTCACTCATTCGAGGTTCACCAGCTAGGGGAACATCCCATCTGCATCTACCCTGTCGAACCCTTTGAGATGTCTGTAAGTTTCAATGAGATCATTTCTTATTTTTCAAAACTCTGGAGCATAGAGACCTAATCTCATCAATCTCTCTCATCATAGGATAGTCTGGTACATCTCACACTGGAAGCTACCTCAGTTTGAAGGTGAACTTCTGAGAATCAAGTGTTTGAGAGCCTCTGCTCTGAAGAATTGTACACACTGCCCAACCATGTAATTCTATTTTCACTGAACACTTCATCCACAAACTAATGGTAGTAGAGTTTCCCAAGGTTATCAAATTTGGTTGATTATACACAGATATCAGAAACCATGGAAGAAAAATTAAAATCTCCAACATCCTTTTGCATAATTTTAAACTTGACATCGTAAAACCCAAATAATACATCATTGTGTCATTGCTTAATCTCACCGGTGAAAGGATGAAATGTTATCTTGTTTTTTCACTGTTCACTGTCTCCCATTCTAATTCTTTATACTCAATAATTTTTATGGGCTAAACTCAGATCTTTAGGCTCAGGTGGTTTCTAAGTGCTTTGTTATGAACAGGAACCGTCTAGTGCTCTTCAACAACTATGTAGACCGTGAAAAGATGAATCTTCAAGAATGCTCCTGGCTTATGAGCATCACAGCTTATCACTGAGGCAGAAATTGTTTGTGTACTTTGCTCAATCAGTCCTGCTCACCAGAGTTCATGTAAATACTGCAGTCTGCAATTAGTTTACCAGGAAATAAAAATCAAAACAAGATTTCTGCAGGTTAACAATAAAAGCTACATTTCTGATCCACAATGAACATGTTATCTTTTCATGGGCTCTCATTGTCGGTGGTTCTCAAATTGCTGAGCTGCGCTGTAATATTCAGGCATCTGAGGTTTGTTTCTGACCAGAAACTAACCAGGCCTGAAACTCTGAGTTTAACTTCGGGAATGATTGAGGGTGAGATAAAAGTAGGAGTCAGGGACCGTTGTTTGAGGAAAAACATAACAAAATGAGCTTTCATGTGGGTCAAGATGGGAATGTGGTTTTGGGTTAAAACCATGATCTTATGCTGAGGAACTAACTCAATGTGAGGTACAATTTTCTCCTCTTCCTATTTTTAATGTTGTTGCTGTGTTAGAATGAACTAACATTAAAATTGATACATAAATAAATTTTCAATTTCTGCATTGTGAATTTCCACAGGCATTTTTAAAATATTTCCTCCCTCCCTCTGCCCTGTCCTCCCTCAATCCTTTTCTCCCACACTCCATCCTTTTCTACAACCCTTCCTCCCTTCATTCCTTTCTTCATTCCTCCCTCCTCCTTCCACCCCTTCCTCTCTCCCTTTTTCCCCTCCTTCATCCATAGTTTCTCTCCCATTCCTTCCTCTCTCCCTTCCTCCCATACACCTTTCCACCTGTCCTCCATTCCTTCCTCGCTCCATCCCTCCCTGTCATTCTCCCTTCCTTCCTGTCTCTCTCTCCCTTCCTCCCCCTTCATTTCTCTTTGTTCCATTCCTTCCATCTTTTCTGTCTTCCTCCCTTCCCCTGTTATAATCATAAGCTTTCTGAACACAGTCGGTTGTGAGTTTGATAGCCAGGTTAAAGGGAGACCATAATTTCATGAGAAAATCAGACCATTTCTGTTGATTTTCATACTTAAACTCATGGATCTCTCCTACTGCTGCCCATGGAAAGTGAGAGCTGATTGGTGATGATTTGCTAGAGGCACAGTAAACTGGATAAAGAACTTTGGGTGCTGATAGAGATCCATTAATTAGTAAATGAGTGTGTAGGATAGATGAAGAAGTGTGACAGGACGGTGAGACGTTATATAATGAGAAGAATCCTGTTATGATGCCATGCAGAGACTGGATGGAGGGATGACTATCGAATGAAGAGTAATTCAACACAAAAAAAGGTGACAACCACCTGCTAATTCATTTCTTGGCCAATCAGAGTCAACCTACCTGATATAAGTTTAAACAAAACCTGGCAGTTAATTGCCAATTGTCAATAACTAGTGCACTCTCAATTCCAATGGCTCTATAAGTCACAGATCACTTATCAACCAATCAGCACTTGCCTCTCATTCCATATAAATGCTGGTTTTCCCCTTAAATTGGTCTGTTTGCAAATTTTTCTGATGAGTGCATGACAAAAAGCTTCAGTGAAATGTACATTTTTTTTTCGCTGATTCCTGATAGAATGATGAGGTCCTTGATGCTTTGGGATGTAGAATGTTCAATGGGTGATAATTGAACCACAATGGATTCTTCCACCAATGGTCACACCCCTCATCCATTTCCACCTGCCTCCCTACCTGTAACACCAGCAGGCATAGTAAGCAGAAAGTAAACCCTCGGGAATAAAATACACTCCGTCATTTTGTTTCGAAGTTAGCAGGTAGAAGAACATTCTGCACATGCTGTAAAAAAAAACAAACCCAGGTGCAGACATTTGAAAAGCATCACAGAGTTAGAAGGATTATGTGTAAAAGGTTTAAAGTCAGTAGTGATGAGATTCTTTGAAAGACAACCTTTTCAAGCCCAGGCAATCCCTATTAAGATACATAAATGAATAGCATTTATAAAATAGGTTGTTTTCATTGGTTTGTAAATTGTCATCCTATTTTAGAGAGAAAAAAACTCTTGTCAAAATCGGATCTCTCATACTTTATTAATGTTTATATTGGATGACCTCTTATCACATAAGAACACAAGAACATAAGAAATAGGAGCAGGAGTAGGCCGTCCGTCCCATTGAGCCTGCCATGCCATTCAATAAGATCATGGCTGATCTTTTCATGAACTCAGCTCCACTTACGCACCTGCTCACCATAACCCTTAATTCCTTTACTGTTCAAATATCTATCTATCTTTGACTTATAAACATTCAATGAGAAAGCCTCAACTGCTTCACTGGGCAGGGAATTCCACAGATTTACAACCCTTTGGGTGAAGAAGTACCTCCTCAACTCAGTCCTAAATCTGGTCCCCCTTATTTTGAGGCTATGTCCCCTAGTTCAAGTTTCACCCTCCAGTGGAAACAATCTCCCTGCTTCTGTCTTATCTATTTCCTTCATAATTTTATATGTTTCTATAAGATCCCCTCCTCATTTTTCTAAACTTCAATAAGTTTAGGCGCAGGTTGACAGAAAGCATGGTTAAACTTAGCGAGAATTATTATCTATGACAATTACATTTACTTCAGCTACAAGTATCATAGAATCCCCACAGTGTGGAAGCAGGCCATTCAGCTCATCGAGTCCACACTGACTCTCTGAACAGCGTTTCATTCATTTTCTGTAACTCTGCATTTCCCATGGCTAATCCATATAGCCTACCCACCACTGAACAGTACAGACAATTTAGCATGGCCAATCCATCTAATCTGCACATCTTTGGACTGTGGGAGGAAACCAGAGCAAACCGACATAGACACAGGGACAATGTGCCAGCTCAGGGACAGTCTCCCAATGCTGGAATTCAAACCCAGGTCCCTGGCGCTGTGAGGGACTAACCACTGAGCCACCATGCTACTCCTTTGGTAAGCAACTAAGAACTGTAGGCGTACTGATTAAAACTTTAACCCTGTTAACCCTGTGGGTGGGTAAGTGGAGCTGAGTCCATGAAAAGATCAGCCATGATCTTATTGAAGGGTGGAGCAGGCTCTAGGGGCCAGATGGTCTAGTCCTGTTCCTGTTTCTAATGGTCTTATGTAACCTGGGCCTAAAAAAAAAGGTAAATTGGAGAATTCTGCATACTCAGTATAATCTTTAATCTTTGCGATGACTCTGCGAGTAGTGGGGCTTAACACTACTTACGCTTAACATCAGCGTACCACACTGATGAGGTGGGCTATATGGTCTTTCACGTCAGTTGCACCATTTGCTAAGATCATGGCTCATCTGGATGTGCTCTTAAAGGATCAGGAGGCGTGGTGATGGGGATGAAAGAGAAAAGTATAAAACATTGCTGATTCCTGCCTTCCTATTCTGTCGACACTGCTGCAGAGGGGGAAAGGGGCAAACACAATCACTGCTGATGTTTCATGTTGGTACGTAGACTCAAGACCAAAGTACTAGATTTAAAGCCGTCAGGAATCGGAGAGTGATTGGATAGTCTGCTACAAATCCAAGTGGCTGACCACTTTACCTACAGCAGCGATGGCTTCAGAACTTTCTGGTGACTGACCACAGATTTTAAGCCTTTCAGAATTAGCCTGGCAAAGAGAAGAATACGCAAGCACTTCTTGGCATTCTGGGTGTCCACCTCCTTATTGACTTTTTCCTGAAATCCTTTGAACCTTGGCCTGAAATTTCCTGGCGGCATCTTCACAAGCATTTACCCATCAACAAACCAGGATGACAAGGCTGTCGGAGCAGAGGCAGGCCATTCGGCCCATCAAGTCTGTTCCGCCATGTAATCATGGCTGATATATTCCTCAACCTCATTCTCCTGCATTCTCCCCATAACCATTATTAATCAAGAACTTGTCTATCTCTGTCTCAAATACACTCTATGACTTGGCCTCTGCAGCCCTCTGCAGCAATGAGTTCCACACATTCACCATCCTCTGGCTGAAGAAATTCTTCCTCATCTCAGTTCTAAAGGGTAGTCCTTTCACTCTGAGGCTGAGCTTTCAGGTCCTAGCCCCTCCTACTCATGGAAACATTTTCCCCATGACCACTCAATCCAATCCTCTCAGTATTCTGTAATTCCTCCCATCATACTGTACTGTCTGTTTTATTTTTGCCTCTCTTATCCACCCTGTTTTGTGTTTAGAAAGTAAGAGCTCCTGGTGCATGGTTGAGGAAAGTCTTCCCTCTTTTATGTTCCAGTTCTATTTTATGCATCAGTTACACTCAGCTGGTGACAGTCTTGTCTCTTCTTTTGAGAGCTCTCGAACCTGTACATGTACCGAGGGGGTGCTGCACCATTGGAGGTGCTAAAAATTGGTGATAGCTATATTCCTGCCAAATGTTCAAATGGGTGTAAAAGATTCCAAGGCACAACTCTAAGGAGAGCATGAAGGCACAATAATGCAGAAGCAAAATATTGCAGATACCAGAGATGTGAAGCAAAACAGAAAATGGTTGAAATACTCAGCAGGCTAGGCAGCATCTGTATTTTCCTATTCCTTCACTGTTCTCATTGTTGGAAACATTTAGTCTTACCCTGTCTTCCTTCTTTTAACCGTATACTCTCCCTTTCCAGTCTTCTGGCTTATTACTGAGCTCTGTTTAGTGTTTTCAGCCTTCCCCTTACCCCCTTCCACTGACCCCATTCCTTATGAAGGACTAGTTAGCTCAGGTGGATGGATGGGTGGTTTGTAATATAGAGTGATGCCAACAGGGTTCAATTCCTGTACTATCTGAACCTGCCATGAAAGCTTTGTCTTTTCAAGCTCACCTGAGGTGTGGTGACTCTCAGATTAACTCACCCTAATTGTCTTCCTCCAAGGAGACTGGGGGCTTCAATAGCTTTCTTTTTTGTCCTTCACTGCTTGCTTCAAATATTCAAACGCCAGCCTCTTTGGATGAAAGGCGATTGATCTGAAAAGTTAAGTCTGTTTCTCTTTCCATGGATGCTGAATATTTCCAGCATTTTCTGTTCTTTGGAATATTGCAATTAATTCATTATTGTCCTAAGCAAAGATCTTTCCTCAAGTAGTGCACCAAAAATGATTTGAGAAATATTTTGACTCTGTATCAAATCGTGGTTAAACGACACCTGGTGTACTGTGGAGAGTTCCTGTCCCAATATAGTACCATCTCGATAATTGAACTGCATGCAAAATCTGAAGCAGGCCATGAAAAAAAGAGAGATTGCTGGAGAAACTCAGTGGGTCTAGCAGCAACAGTGGACAGAGAAACAGAGTTAATGTTTCGGGTCTGTTATGATTCTTCTCCGGAACTGTTCAGAGCTCCATGATACGTGGGATCTCTCCGAAGTGGCAGGATGCAAACTCACAGCTGGCAGCAGCGCAAGTGAATGAAGACTTGCTGTATCAGAAGGAAAACCCTGAAGTCTTTCACTCTCTTGGACAAGTTCCGAGGTTAAAAGAAAACGAACGAGGAAAGAGCATAAGAACACAAGAACGAGGAGCAGGAGTCGGCCATTTGGCCCCTTGAGCCTGCCCCGCCATTTAATAAGATCATGGCTGATCTTTTTGACACTCAGCTCCACTTACCCGCCCACTCACCATAGCCCTTGACTTGGAGCATTTCTCAATGAGACCCTCATCTGTACATTCCCCAATCACCTCCTCTGCTGACAGCAGCCAGGACACCAAATGACACATATCACATTTAAAAGGAAGTCTCTGTGGGAAATGGTCCAAATCTTTTGACCTTTTTCCTTTAAACTTGAAGCCCATCCACAATTTTCTTTTCCAGGCACGCAGTGATATTTTTTTCCCCAGTCAACTTGTTCAGAGATCTTATAAGCACCTCTGGAGTGGGTGGGTCTTGAACCCAGGCATCCTACCTCAGAGATAGGTAAACTACCAGACCACCACAAGAGCACTGGGCACCTGGTGATCACACCCAACAACCACAGGTGGTTTAACAAGGCAGCTACTACAATATTGCTTGTTTCCGAGCTCAACTAATTTGGGGCAGTCTGTATGAAATGTTAGCCAATTACAGACATTACTCAATGGGATTTGATATTCCATTGGTGCAAATGACTGACAGTTTCAACAGAGCCAGAATTTTGTGTCACCTGATATATTACAATTTCACTGCATTATTAAATATATCTGAAGCATTGATACAAGAAAGATTACCAGGATCGAGAGATTAAATCAGTAAGGAACGATTGTGCAGGCTGAGGCTATTAACCTTCTGTTGAAAGGGGAAGGCTGATAGATATCTTTAGGATTATAAAAGGGATTGACAGGGTGAAGGTGGAAGGATGCAAAAACAAGTACAAAACAGACAATAATAAATGTATATATAATAATAAATGGAATAGGGAACAGTTTGTTTACAATGGTAAGAGCGGTTAGAATTCCTCCCACCAGAGTTGCGATGGTGAACACCATAGTCACCTTTAATGTTAAGCTAGATGAATACATTAAGGACTCAGGGTAATCTCCGCAGAGTTAGATACTGAGGGGGTGGTAGGAGCCTTATGTGGAGTATAAGCCACAGCAGGAACTAGATGGGTTGAATGGCTCTACACAGTACATAATATGTATCATAGAATCGTATAGTATCCCCATCCAGCCCACACCAACCCTCCGAAGGCCATCCAGACCATCCCCCTACCCTATACCCATAACCTTGCATTTCCCATCACTAACCCACCTAGCCTGCACATCCCTGGATACTATGGACAATTTAGCATGGCTAATCCACTTGAACTTCACATCACAGCTGAACTGTCTGTAGGATGAGACCACAGCATCTGAAGGAAACCCATGCAGACACTGGGAGAATGTGCAAACTTTGCACAGTCTCCTGAGGGTGGAATCAAATCCAGGTCCCTGGCGCTGTCACACACCAGTGCTGACCACTGAGCCCATTGTGCCACCCTGTAATTCTATTTAAAAAATTCACTTCATTAAATGATCAATATAATTTGCAATTTGGGAGACCTAGCTGTGCGCAAGTTGTCTGATGTTTTCTCGTATAAAACAAATGGTGGCATTTTGAAGCATTATTCATTTTAATTTGCAAACTGCCTTGGGAGGCCTTATCAAGGAGTGAGTTGATTCATACAAACTTCATGATGGAAAAGCAACCTATTGATGTGCCGTAGATCTGAAACAACATCAGAAACTGCTGGAAACACTCAGCAGGTCTGGTAACATTATTAGGGGGAGAAACAGAGTCAGGTCTGTGAGCTTTCATTGGAACTTGAAACACCACACATCTCCGCCCCCAACCGTAGTTCACAGTTCATTGAAATTGATTGTGGCCACAAAAAAGTGGTGAATGTTTTTACGGACAGCATTCTCCAGGAATCTAAGCCCCATCATCCCCACCCCCCCCCCAACATATATACACAAAACCTTCATCCACCCACTGCTCGTGCTCTTTGGAACACGAACCTATTGAACCCATATAAAATAAGTTGATTGTAAAATCATGATAGGTTCAACTTGTACAGTAATATGCTTTGACCCAGAACCCCATATCGTTTCATAACATCATTTGCAATATGTGCTGGTTGCCTTTGATTTACTGTGAAAAACTTACTGAGAACAAACGACTCATTGAGCACAACACAACGTTTTTCAGAGAGTTTTGTGATTTTCCTTTAGATTGCGTTGACTTATTAAGGAATGAATTGCTTCTGAGTTTTTTTAATGACTCTGTCTAGGCAGCACTTCAGACAGGAACTATAACAGCATGCCTTTGAAAACCAGGACAGGTGTGAGGTGCAGTCTCTTGGCATTCAGCAATTCCACTCACCAGCTGTAACAAGTAATTCTGGCTTTTCCACTTGCGTTCCATGTTTCTGTTAAACTGACATCTTTTCCCCTTTACATTGGTAGTCTTTCTGACTGAGGACATTATTGAGTCATAGTCAGGCATAGCTAGGTTCTACTTTAATCTTCTATGGATCATAACATCCAATTATGAAAACATCCGTTAGTACAGAATGATATATTCCAGTGAAAATCTGGTTGTAAGATCTTATTTTATGCCGATGATTTCTTTCTTAAAGTATAGGTGCCCAATATCTCAGGAATCTGTCTTAACTCTTCAAGAGAGTTATCCACAGAGTCCCATTTATGAAAATAGGACTGATAATTTTGCTATTCGTTATACAAAGGACAATAAATTCATAGATCATAGGTTCCAGCACAGAAGATAGCCATTCAGCCCTTGTTCTAGTACTGACTCCTTGCAAGAGCCGTTCACCTAGAGCCACTCCCTTACCTTTTCTCCATAGTCACCACTTCCCCCATAACTTGCCATTTCCTTTGAGATAATTATCATACCCAATTTTCTTTTGAAAGCCTCAATTGAATCTGGATTTGCTGGATTCTGAGTCAGTGCAATCTGCCTCCTGACCATTTACAGTGTTACATAAACTTGTCCCTGGTGTTGCCCTCGAATCTTTTGACAATCCCATAACATCAGTGGCCCCTAGTTCTCAACGCAAACACAAACGGCAACATTTTCTTCCTACCTGCTCTGTCCAGATGCCTCATAGTCAGAAGTCACACGACACCAGGTTATAGTCTAACAGGTTTATTTGAAATCACAAGCTTTCGGGGTGCTGCTGGTGTCGTGTGACTTCTGACTTTGTCCATCCCAGTTCAATGCCGGCACTTCCACATCACAGGTGCCTCATGATGTTGATCAACTCGATCAAATCTTCTCTTCATCATCTCTTCTCCAAGGTTAAGCATTCCCAGTCTATCTGCCGAGCTGAAGTTTCCCAACCCCAGAACCAAACTTGTGACTTTTTCTGCGCCCACTAATGCTTTCATTTTCATCTTATAGTGTACTTGCTACATTTGGATACAATCAAATTGAGGCTGAACCCAGGCATTATGTAAGTTTATTATCACTTCTTTTCTATTATACCCTATGTTCCTATTTGTAAAGCTTGGTGTATTGTATGCTTTATCAAACATTTTACAAACTGCCCTGTCAACTTCAATTTGTGTACATACATCCCCTTCTCTCTGCCCTGTACCCCTTTTGAATTGAACCCTTGGAATTAAATTGTCTCTCCTCATTTGAAAGAGAAAACAGCAAACTCCAAACCCATCAGCCTAGGGAAAATGCTAGAAGGACATGATGAATGGGAAATGGATTCGAATGATCTGATTGGGCATTGTCAGTGTGGACTTGTGAATGGAAAATCATATTTGACAAACCTGTTGGAGCTTTCTGAGGATGCTCCGAACAACATTGCTAATGAGGAGTCAAAGGGCGTAACATACTGAGATTTTTAGAAAGCTTTAAAGCCCCCCAAAGAAGTCTGGTCAGCAAAATTACAGCACATGTGATAGGAGGGATTTACTAGCGTGGACTAATGATTGGCTGACAAACAGAAAACGGAGAATATGAATCAACAAGGCATTCTCACTGCTGGCACCCTGTGATTTGTTGGGTTCTGCAAGGACCAGTAGTTGGGCTCCAGTTGTTCACAACATGTAACAATGATTTGAACATGGCAATGAAATGTAATATTTCCAAATTTGTGGATAATACAAACCTGAGTAGCAAAGTGTGCTGTGAAGATGCAAAGCAGTTTCAGGAGGACTTGGACAGTTGGGCAAGTCCACAGTAATTAGGGAAGGAGATGGAATATAATTTGGATGAGGTAATCAACTTTGATTGGAAGAACAAATGTGCAGAATATTACTTAAATGGTGAGAGATTGGTAGGTATCGATGTGCAGAGATTTTCCTAGATGTCCTTGCCAAACAGTCACTAAAGGTTAACATACAGATGCAGCAAGTTATTAGGGAGATTAATCCTACATTAGCTCTTACACAAGAGGATTTGTGTACAGGAGTAGTGAACTCGTTGAACGCTCATATGATGCAGTTGTAGTATCCTGACCTCTGGGCCAGAAGGCCTGTGTTCAAGCCCCACCTACCTCAGAGATGCACCATAACACATCCCAACAGATTGATTTAAAATGTCCACAAGCTGAACTTGATAGATCTTTGTATTTGGGTCAAAATCCTGGAATTTCCTCCTCAAATGCATTGTGAATCTACCTACCGCATATGGACTGCAACGTTTCAAGAAGACAGCTCACCACTGCCTTCTCAGAGGAACCAGTGATGGGTAATAAATGCTGGTCCAGGCAGTGATGCTATGTTTGCTAATGTCCTTTACGGAAGGAAGCTGCCATCCTCACATGGTCTGGCCTACATGCGACTCCAGACCCACAGCTATGTGGTTGACTCTGAACTGCCCTCTGGGTAATTAGGGATGGGCAATAAATGCTGCCTGGTCAGCGATGCCCTCATCCCGTTAAGAATAAAAGAGCCCAAATCCCATGAATTAAAATAAAAAGCCTTATTTCAGTTGTATATAAGCTTGGTTAGAACATACTGGAGGGCTGTGTGCAGTTTTGGTCTTCTTACCTCAGGAAAGATGTTACTGCCAATAGAATGAGTTCAATGAAAGTTCAGCTGAAAAGTTCCTGGTATGATGGGACAGTTCTGAGAAGAGAAATCGGTCAAACTGGGCCTGTTTTCTGTAGAGTTTTGAAGTTTGAGGCGATTTCCTTGAAGCATTCAAAATACTGATAGGAATAGACAGGGTAGATGCAGGTAAAATGTTTCTCCTGGTTGGGGGAATCTAGAACCAGGGGTCACAATTTAAAAAATAATGGCGATGTCATTTAGTGTGATAGAGTCATAGAGATGTACAACACAGAAACAGACCCTTCGATCCAACTCGTCCATGTCGACCAGGTGTCCTGAGTTAATCTAGTGTCGACCAGGTGTCCTGAGTTATTCAAGTCCCATTTGCCAGCATTTAACCCAAGTTTCTCTATATATACCCATATACCCAGCCAGATTTTTTTTAAATGTTGTAATTGCGTCAGCCTCCACTACTTCCTCTGGCAACTCATTCCGTACACGCACCGCAGTCTACATGAAAATGTTGCCCCTTAGGTCCTTTTTAAATATTTCTCCTCTCACCTTAAACCTACGTCCTCTACTTGTGGACTCCCCTACCCTGGGGAAAAGGCCTTGACTATTCGCCCTATCTATGCCCCGCATGATTTTATAAACCTCTATAAGTTCATCCCTCAGCCTCCGATGCTCCAAGGAAAATAGGCCCAGCCTATTCAGCCTCTCCCTATAGCTTAGGACAGAGTTGACAAGAATTATTTTAATGAATGCTGTCAGTCTTTAGAAACGTAGAATTCCAAAGCACATTGAGTCTGTACTGACCCTTCAAAGAGCATCCACCCCAACTCCAGACCACTGCAAATGGCTAATTCACCAAGCCTGCACATCCCTTGACACCACATCTAACCTGTACATCATGTGACTATGGGAGAAAACTGGAGCACCCAGTGAAGAACATGCAAACTCCACACAGTCATCCAAGGTTGGGATCAATCCCGGATCCCTGGGTCTGTGAGGCAGCAGTGCTAACCACTGTGCTATCCTCTACTGCAGAGGGCTTTGGAATCTCAACCTTTGAGCAAGCTTACATGAAAACTTCATAGTTTTCTGATTATCAACAGTGTGAATGGTTATGCAGATTATGTCATTAAACGCGTTGACATGATTGATCAATTATGATCGTACTAGTTGATGGAATCACCTCAAAGGGCTGAACAATTACAGCCTAGAAGAACACCATTAGCCCCCCCATATCTACAAGCCCCTTCTCTATAAAATTCTCACTTAGTCCCATAGCAGTTCTTGCTGAACTGGACTGGCTAGGCTGATGATAACACAAATAGCTTTTAGTTTACAGGACATGAAAATTGACCAGGAGATGTGATGTGAATGGGCAATATCTTAACTTCTGTGAAAATTAAATATTAAAATGAAAACCAATACTCACTGAACTGATTGATGTAAAATTTGTGACATTATTGAATTCCTGTTTGGAAAACATAAGCTTGACTTGATTCTTGTATCTGATTCTTGAGAGACTGATTTTTATGCAGTTTTGAAGGTTTGATTGATTGATTTAAGGTAGTTATTAGGACAATGAAGGTCTCTTGAAGTGGCATCAAAAGTAGAATGTCCAGCAGGGCCTTGTGCTGACACACTAATGTGTAGCTCCTTAGTGAACAGTGGGGCAACCTTTGACAGATTGCAATACTGATCGTTTTATTATTCATTCGCGGGATGAGGGCTCCACTGGCCAGGCAGCATTTATTGCCCATCCCTAATTGCCCAGAAGGCAGTTCAGAGGCAATCACATTGCTGTGAGTCTGGAATCATATGTAGGCCAGACCAGGTAAGGATGGCAGTTTCCTTCCCGAAAGGACATTTGTGAACCAAATGGGTTTTTCCAACAATAGATTCACAGTCGTCGCTAGACTCTTAATTCCAGATATTTATTGAATTCAAATTCCACCATCTGCCATAGCAGGATTCAAACCCAGATCCCAAGAACATTATCTGGGTCTCCAGATTAACAGTCTGGCGATAATACTATTTGGCCATCACGTCCTCCTCTCAGTGAGGTCATCGTGGGAAACACAACTCAGGCATACACCTTACGCAATGTGTCATCCATTGCTTAGTGAGTGGCACTTTTGGCCCTCTGGGTTGTAGGTTGTGTGTTCAAGATCTACTCCAGAAGATTGAGCACCCTGTCCAGGGTGGCGTTTCAATTGCTGTACCGATGGATTGTTGCACTGTAGGAGACATTGAAGTTTTCAATGAAACTTTTAATTGAGGTTCCATTCAGCCTCTCATGGTGGGTGTAAAAGATTCCACAGTATAATACCAAAGAAGATTGGGGAAGTTCCTTCCTGGGTCCCTGAGCCAATATTTGTCCTTCAATTATCACTAAAATAGATTATCTGGTCATTGTCATGTCGCTATTTGTGGTAGCTTTCTGTGCACAAATTCACTGCTGCGTTATGACAAAAATTATATTTCACAATACCTAATTGACTTCAAAGTGCTTGGTCATGAAAGGTGCTATATTAATGCAAGTTCCTTTCTGAGGGTGGCAGAAATAATTTGAGCAAGGGAATTTCCTTAAGTATTGTTCAATGATGTTCGCCATGACATCTTTCCAAAATTGACCCCTTAAAGTTCCTGCTCAATCCTGTTCCTTTCATGGCCCCCAGCTCTAATAGTCAGAAGATGTGCCAGCTCTTGCTTCAAAGCTTCCCATGCAGAGAATATCCTCAGTATTAAAAGGGAGTATCATTAGACTGTTGCCAATGAATTCGTTGCCCGAGAGGAAATAACCGGGAGAAAGCACCTTTGTTCATTTCCAACAGTTTGGGTGATTTTACAATTACGTTTTTAGCTTTGAACATTGTAACAGCAGGACAAGGTTAGAAGTTTAAAGTTACCTGGTATTTATACACTGATCACTCCATCACTGAAGTCACTGAATGTCAACATGAGAAAGAGCAATATAATCCTGTTCACTTTCACAGCTTTATAAGACCTAAATGAGTAAAACAATAAAGGCAGCGTATATATGTACCTTACTGTGCCTGACCTGAAGCAAGCTATTGTTCTCGATAGACAACATTGACTCATTCTCATGAATTGCTACCATATATTGTGTTTCATCACTTTACTTCTTTCACCACTGAAGAATGAGATGGTGACTTCTTTTTTATGTATATTTTGAGCTGTCAAGGTGAGGAATATGGCTGGTGAGGCACAAACGCTTTTCAGACTGAACCATCAGTACATTCCCGAGCCTAGAACCCAACAGTGGGGTTAAATGTGGGTTCCGATCCCTACACTGTGCGGTGAGCTCAGTCCCTCAGCAAAGTAGTTTTGTTTTGATCGGCCCAGTTAGTATTTACAGGACAAGCTCACAAGTAGGTTCTGGCTGTTTAAGTATGTCTCACAGTTAGTAGGCAATATATGTTAAAGGGAAATGCTCATGATATCATTGTTATCTCACAACGTGTAACTGATGATGTACAGGTCTCAGTCTCCATCTGACTGGGGCCACGTGCAGTATGGCATACTGAGGGAAGAAAGTGACAGCCTGTATACAAATTGCTCAGTACCAGCCCAGACACATCAGTGCTGGTTGTTGTAATGTACATCCAAATAACTGGAATTCTAAAAAAGTGTCTGTTGAATCTTTTGTTACAACATCACTCAGGGCTAGTTCCTATGTTCCAGGTGCTAACATAAATATCATTTCAAAAGGTACAAATACCCAGCTGGAGGTAAAATAAAAAGCTTTTTGCTGCATTTATGGCAGATCATGAGGATGTAAGGTTAACAGCAATGTCTGTTTATAAAGAGCACAGATCACAATTACCATATTGAAATAACTCCACAGAGGCCAGTGTCCCATCACCAAATCACTTTTTATTTACACGTGGAGAGTACTCGTTACTGATCCAGCTTCTTCAGAGCCAGCTCTCCGAGTGAATAGAACCTCTGACACTCCTGTTTATATCTGTCAGCCAGGGCTCCCTGAATGGAACAGATTAACAGCCCCAATCAGGGATCATATTCTATGAGGTCCACCTGACTGACCTTGGTACAACCACTACACATATCAGCTAAGGTCTGAGAGCCATTAGGATGCTCTCCAACATGTAAAGAGCTGTAACCTGTCACTCAGATTAGAAAGATAGAGAGACAAAGAGAGAAAGAGATACAGAGACAGGGAGAGAAGGAGAGTGAGAGAGACAGAGAGAGAGATCAGGCGCTTGCTCCTTGAAGACTACACTTTGCAACGTTTCACAAATTGAAACAAAAGTGGCAGGGCCACCATTGTGGCTTGGGGTAAAGAGTGGGTGTGATGGTGGCTGGGTACAGGTGTGGAGTGATCTCAACAGATAGATCAGGGGAAAAAAAACCCTCTCCCAGTGTTGTCAGTCTTTGGAATTTGCTTCCTCCAAAAACAGTGGATGCAGAATATTTAAATATTTTTAAGGCAGAGTAAACAGATTCTTGACAAGCAAGTGAATAAAAGATTAATGGTGGTGTATAAGAATGTAGAATTGAGGTTAAAATCAATTTGGCCATAATCATATTGAATAATGATACTGGCTCAAAGGGCTGAATGGCCTATTGATGCCCCTAATTTGTTTATTCATATGTTTAATTCATTCAATAAGATTGCAGACAGCAGCTGGTCACCCCCATTCCTCTGTCCAACAAAATGTCTCAAACATAGGATGGTGCCAGCAAACTGGCTTACCAGCTACCAGCTCCCACCTGCATTCATTCTCTCTCCCATTTTGGGTCAAAAACCTTAACCTTCATGTTAAAACTTCATCATACCATTACCTAACCTTTTTTTTTTCTGTCACTAACATTGAGAGTGATGCATGCTCTTCATACTCTTGGCCAGATTACAATTTGACATATCTCTTCATCCCAAAACTCTCTGTCTCTAGTCACTCTTTCAGCCACCCGACTTTTGATGATTTAACTTTAGAAAGGGAATCAGACTACATAATACATTTTGTGTTTTTGTATATGTTAGCTCACATAATGTATGCCGTAAATAACCAGGTTCTATTGAGTCAGATATCTTTAAAGTAATCTACAATGCTGACTATTTACAAGGCTACAGTATAAGTCTTAACAATGTAGGTTCTATGCTTTCTGATGTTACTCTACTTTACAGATACATGGGAACACCACCAACTGCAAGTTCCCCTCCAAGGCACTCACCATCCTGACTTGGAAATATATTCTTTTGGAAATATATGTTCCTTCACTGTTGCTGGGTCAAAATCCTGAAATGCCCTCCCTAAGGGAACTGCGGGTCAATCTACAGCACAGGTGTTTAAGAAGGCAGCTTTTGAAGGGCAACTAGGGATGGGCAATAAATGCTGGTCCAGCTAGCCAGTGACGTGCAGGTCCCATAAGTGAATTTAAAAACAAAACTGACTGATTCCATTACATGGAGAGAATGAGTAAATAATGTGGGAAGGGGCTAACTTTATATTAGGGTGTCACATGTTATGATGTCATATAACTGTCTTAAAGACGCAGACCTGTCTGGTTTGGAACCACTACTGTAAGATAACACTATACTTGCCAAAGATAGAATTTTTAATAAGTTAAATGCCATTGCTGAAAGGTGTGGAAACTTGCTAAGATGTGCAGCTGTGTTTATGATAGATGACCTTACTTTAGGGACCACTGATCTTGAAAACTGGAATTGAAAATTAGTTTCTGGCTGTTCAAACAGAAAAGTAGAAATGAGTGTTGGTAGGGAATGGAAACAAAACCTGGAGATGATAGCAATCAAAATTGGGAGCTGATGTTATTCTATGTAGCATGCATTTCCCAGGATCTTCAGAGCTTTGGGTGTAAAAGGACTTAAATTGGTGTCATGCCAGGAATGTTGTAAATTGGAAATGTCTCACAAAATTATAAGTTTTAGGTTACCACTTAACCTATTTTGTCTGATACGTAGATTGTGGAATACAAATATTGCACGTATTAAGCAATAGGATCAACTTGCAAACTCAATGGGCCAAATGGCCTATTTTTATACTTCTTGGATCCTATTATGCCTCAGTCATTTTCTTTTAACTCACCTCCTTCTCATTTATAGGGAGCTCCTTGAAGCAAAGAGGATGTGATTGCACTGGGGGGGGTTACAAAGGAGATTCAAGGCTGAATAGGCTGGGGCTATTTTCCCTGGAGTGTCAGAGGCTCTGGGGTGACCTTATATGTTTATAAAAACATGACGGGTATGGAAAGGGTGAAAAACCAAGGTACATTCTCCAGGTTAGGCGAGTCCAAAAGTAGAAGGTGAAGTTTTAAGGTGAGAGAAGAACGATTCAAAAGAGACTTAAGGGGCAACTTTTTCATGCAGCGGGTGGTGCGTGTATGGAAAGAGCTACCAGAGAAAGTAGTGGACGCTCATGCAATTACAACATTTAAAAGGCATCTGGACGGATACATAAATAGAAAGGGTTTAGAGAGATATAGGCCAAATGCTGGCAAATGGGATTAAATTATTTTAGGATATCTGGTCGGCATAGACAAGTTGGACAGAAGGGTCTGTTTCCATGCCTTACATCTCTATGACTCTATGATCAGGATGTTACCTGGGATGGAGCATTTCAGCAATGAATAGAGGCTGGATAGGCTCCGGTTGTTATCTTTGGAGCAGAGACATTTGAGAGGGGACCTGGCAGAGGTGTATAAGATTATGAGAGGCATTGGTGGTTTGGATAGAAAGCAGCTGTTTCCCTTAGTCATATGGTCAATAACAAGGGGGCATAAAGTTAAAGTGAAAGGCAGGAATTTTAGAGACGACTTGATGAAAATCTTTTTCACCCAGAAATTGGTGGTGTCTGGGATGCACTGCCTGGGAGGGGGGCTTGCAACCGTTAAAAAGTACTTGGATAAACATTTGAAGAATCATAACATTGGAGACTCTGGGCCTAGTGTCAGCAAGTGGGTCTAGACTAGGTAGTGGCATACTTTTGGCAATAGAGACTCAATGGGCTAAAGGGTCTCTGTACTGTTTGGTTCCATGATTCGATGATGCTACATGTGAAGCCTTTTAACACGAGGAAGTGTTTGTGCTGCAACTGCTATGTGGTTCTGCTCGACCAGGAAACTGTTCACCTCTTACTGCTGCCTTAGATGGATTGGTAAGATTTGCAGTCTGATTATCAATGTGGTTGATCACTTTGTGAATGCGGCCCGTGAATGAACCCATTGTGGGATTTAAATCTGGTGCTTCTGGCTCCAAGCTAGGGATGCTACCGCTGCACCACAAGACCCCCATAGGCATCATTCATGGACTCTCATATACCCACAGCACCAAAAGTACTCTCAAACACAGAGGTTATTCTCAACTTACTCTTTACCATTCACAGACCTCTCCCATATTTTGTCTCACTCATCTCTAGAACAACATCTCAAACCCTGCCTCACTGTTTGTACCTCCACACATCAGATTGTACATTCTCATCGCCCTTTAACAATCTTGAGTCAATCTTTCCTAAACCTCCAAAATAATTAAACATGCACTTAGCAGATTGAGAGAACATGATCATGATTCCAGCCCAGACAAAATGGTTTGAACATCTTTTAAAAAATGGAGTGCTGCACAATGATAACCTGAATATAAACATTTATTCCACCAAGAAATATCCACACCAAGGAATGGCAGCCAATGGATATTTTTTAGGCTGGATGAAGGTTTGTAGTGGAGTTCACAGGGGTCAAAATTGGGACCCTTACCTTTCTTGATGTTTATTGATGATCTGGATCTTGGTGTGCAGGGGACAGTTTCAAAGTCACTGAAATCAGAGGAATTGTAAGCATGAGGATGACAATGTGGAACTCTTAAAGGACATTGACAAGTTGGCGCAGTGGACAGATAAGTGGAAGATGATGTTCAATGCAGAAAGGGGAGGCAATGGCCTGGTGGTATTATTGCTGGACTGTTAATCCAGAGACCCAAATAATGTTCTGGGGACCCCAGGTTTGAATGCTGCCACCGGCAGATGGTGGAATTTGAATTCAATAAATATCTGGAATTCAGAGTCTAATGATGGCCATGATCCCTTGTCGATTGCTGGGGAAAAGCCCAGATAGTTCACTAATGTCCTTTAGGGAAGGAAATTGCCATCCTTACCTGGTCTGGCCTACATGTGACTCCAGACCCACAACAATGTGGTTGACTTTTAACTGCCCTCTGGGTAATTAGGGATGGGCAATAAATGCTGCCTAGCCAGCAACACTCTCATCCTGTGAATGAATAATAAAAAAAGTGCAAGGTGATGCATTTTGATTGGAAAGATAATATAAACTAGGAGGTGAAGGGTATGCAGGAGCAGTGGGACCTGGATGTATAGGTGCACAGACATCAAGAAGTGACAGGACAGATGGAGAGAGTAATTAATAAAGCCTACAATATGCTTGACTTTATAAAAAGGGGCATAGAGTTCAGGAACAAGAAGGTGATGCTGAACTTGTACAAAACATTTGTTAAACATCACCTGGAGCGTTGCTTACTTTTGTGAACATCACATTATCGGAAAGATGTGAATGCATTGGAGACAGCGCAGAAGTGATTTACAAGAATGGTTTCAGGGATGAAAAACTTCAGTCATGAGGATAGATCTAAGAAGCTAGCACTGTTCTTCTTGGCGAGATTTGAAAGAAGATTTCAAAACCATGAGTTGGCTGGATAGTGTCAATAGGAAACAACCATTCCTACTTGTTAAGGGAACAAGAACGAAAGGACATCGATTTAAATTGATACGCAAATGAAACAAGGACAATGTGAGAAAAATCTTTTCTGCACATGAGTAGTTAGGGTGCAGAATGAATTGGAAATGTGGTGGAGGCAGGTTCAACTGACCCATTCAAGAAGACCCGAATTTCATGCTTCTAGGATGAGTGAATTTGAAGTGAGCTTGTTCCTGTGACATGCCACTACAGTATTGTGACCACAATTCACTGCCCAAAAAAGTGGTGGAAGAGATAAGACAGTAACTTGTAAAAAGAAATTGCATATATATCAAAAAAGAGAAAAAAAGTGAAAGGCTGAGGGAAAAAAAAGGCTAGTGACATTAATTAGCTAGAAGAGCAAGATAGGCTGAATGATTCTATTTGATTCTACATTACTCTGTGAACTTTAATTTAGCAGGAGGTTCAGAAATGAGGGGTTGGGGGACGGAATTGTTAATTGTACATTAGTTGGGTGGGGGACAGTTATCTCAGTTGGCTGTATGACCAGACATGGTGGACAATTACCCAACAGGACAGGTGTAAATCCCCGTACCAGCTACGCTCATGTCGTCTCCATTCCTTGAATAGACAGAAATGATTTTTTATTCTTTGTGGCTTTGTATAATTATTTGAAATGTTTCTGAATCAACCTGTTCAGAGGTGTTACTACATGCCTCCAGAACAGGTGAGACTCTAACCAGAGTCTCCTGGCTCAGAAGCAGGGACACTATCACTGTGCCACAAGAACCAATCATGGCTTCATGTCATTCATTGGGTGTTTATTTGTTTTAAGGAAATGGATGTTAATTTGAGATTAAACTATGCTCATGTACGTCTAGGAGCCAACTGAAACAGAAGGAGCAGGGTTGGAGATTCATGAAATTCTATGTGTATTTCTACAAAAGGCATCTTGTATGCACACAGTGTAAATAATCCAATTCTGTCCTTTACCATCTGTCTCCTTCTGTTTAACTGGATTGTAAGTTCCCAGCTTTTTCTAAATTGAACATACATAGGTTCAAGTTCATGTCTTGGGGACATGGGTTTCACAATAGCAGCGGTAGAAAATGAATTCAAATAAGTCCAATGAATTAATCTGGAATTGAAAACTAGTCTCAGAAGTGATGGTTGTTGGTTGCCATAGAAGCCCAATTAGCTTGTTAATGTCCTTTCAGGAAAGGAACCTTTTGTCCTGATCCAGTCTGACCTACAAAGTGACAACAGACCCACAACAATGTGGTTAAACTTTTCTTGGTTGAGGAAGCTTCTTCAGGGCTACTATTGATGGGTAATAAAGGCTGGCTTTGTTGGAGAAATTCAAGTCCAATGAAAGAATTTAAAAAAAAGTTTGTTTTACCAGGTAACAGTCAGAAACATGGATTTCTCCTAAATGTTTCTTCTGGGTGTTCTAATTGCACTGCAATGCCCTGTAGTGTATATATATGCAAGACACTGTTAAAGATGCAGGGGGGTGGTATTTGATCCTACAATGAGGAGGAAACATTGAGATCATTCCAAATCAGGATGATGTTTGACTTGGAGGGCAACCCGCAGGTGGTGATGTCCCTGTTCACCTGCTTCTATCATAGAGCTGGAGAGTTCATGGATTTGGAAGGAGCTGCCAAAGAAGCCTTGGCAAGTTACTGTGCTGTATCTCAGAGATAATCTGCCATCTTGTGTCAGTGGTGCAATGCTTTCAGGTTATGGGTGGGATGGCAATGAAACAGGCTGATGGTTGTCCAGATTCTCTGCGTTGTTGGAACTACACTTCTCCAGAAAGTCACTTTCACTTGTATTCCTAACTTGTACTTTGCATACGGTTTAAGTCAGCAGGTGGGTCACATGTTGCAGAATTCCCAGCCATCGATCGATTCTTGCAATTGTTGAGATTTTCTAATCAGCCTGTTCAGTGATGTCATCACAAGCTTCTAGAGAGGGTGGGACTTGAATCCAGCCCTCCCATCCCAGAGGTAGGGACACTACCAATCCACTTCCGCAGCTCTTTCTACAGCTTGTATATAGCTGCTCCAGGTAGATCTCTTCTCACTGGTGATTCCCCAAAACGTTGACGGTGTAGGATTTATTGCACTAAATTCAATGCAAATGGTTGCGTTCTCTCTTAGAGAGGGTCATTGCAGTTATTAGTGAACATCCCCTCTTCTGACTGCAAGATGGAGGGAAGGTCATTGATAAAGCTGATAAAGATGGTCAAGCATAAGACACTACCCCAAGGAATTCCTGCAGTGATTTCCAGGGACTGAGAAGTTTGGCTTCTGACAATGATAACCATCTTCCTTTGTGCTGCATATGACTTAATTCCTTTCAGGCCACAGAAGAGGTGCCACAGGTCAACTAATGCAGTACCGTTATTCAAGAAAGGAGCAAGGGATAAATCGGGAAACTACAGGCCTGCCAGTGTAACTTCAGTGGTGAGGGAACTATTGGAAGCAATTCGAAGGGACAGACTTAATGTGCATTTGGAAAGGTAGGGATTAATCAGGAATAGTCAGCATGGTTTTGTTAAGGGGAGGTCATGTCTGACAAACTTGACTGAATTTTTTGAAGAGTTAACCAGCTGTGTAGATGAGGGCAATTCATTTGGGTCTACTTGGACTTCACCAAGGCTTTTGATAAAGTCCTGCATGGCAGAATGATCACGAAGGTAAGAGCTTGTGGGATCTAAGAAAACTTGGCTAATTGAATCCAGAACTGGCTGAGTGGTAGGAAGCAGAGAGTGATGTTTTCATAACTGGAAGCCTGTGTCCAGTGGGATTCCATAGGGATCAGTTTTGGCCCTCTTGCTATTTGTGATACATATAAGTATTTTAGACTTGAATGTAGGGGGTTTGATCGATAAATTTGTGGATGATATAGAAATTTTTGGGCTGCTAAGTAGGGAAGAGGATAACTTTAAATTACAGGAAGATATAGACAGCCTGGTCAAATGGGCTGATCAGTGGCAAATGGAATTCAATCCAGATAAGTGATGCACATAGGCAGGACAAACAAGTCATAGGAAACCAGCATGAAAGGTATGACCCTGGGGAGTACTAAAGTTCGGAGACACCTTGGTGTACATGTACACCAATCCCTTAAGGTATCAGGATAGAATAGTTAAGATGGCATGTTCTTAGCCAAGGCACAGTGTTTAAGAGCAGTGAGGTTATGCTGGAACTGCATCAAACACTGATTAGAGCGCAGATAGAATATTGTGTGCTATTCTGGGACCCCATATTATAGAATGAATATGATTCCATCGGGGAAGGTGCTGAAGCGATTCACCAGGATGTTGTGTGGGCTGGAGAGTTTTTGTTATGAAGAGAGATTGGACAGAATGGGATTGTTTTCCTTGGTGCAGAGGAAATTAAGGGGGGGAATTGAATGAGATGTCATGCTTGCCCTCATTGCTCAGACCTTTGAGTATAGGAGTTGGGACATCATGGTGAGGGGGTTGTTAAGGATGTTGGTGAGGCCTCTTTCGGAATACTGTGTGCAGTTCAGGTTGCTCTGCTATAGGAGGAATATTACTAAGTTGGAAAGGTTTCAGAAAAATTTACCAGGGTGTTGCTGGGAATAGAAGGTTTGAGTTATAAAAGTAGGCTGGTCAGCCTGGGACTTTTTTCGCTGGAACTTAGGAGGTTGAGGGCATGACTTTATGGAGCTTTAGAAAATCGTGAAGGACATAGATAAGGTGAATAACAAGGGTTGTTTCCTCCACATGGGGGAATTAAAAACTAGCGGACATATTTTTAAGGTGAGAGGAGAAAGTTTTAAAAAGGACATGAGTCCTTTTTACACAGAGTGGTTTGTGTGTGGAATGAACTGCCAGAGGAAGTGCTAGATGCAGGTACAGTTACTATATTTAAAAAACTTTTGGATAAGTACGTGAATGGGAAAGATTTGGAGGGATATGGGCCAAATGCAGGCAAGTGTGACTATTTTAATTTGGGAACATGGCCAGCATGGACTAATTGGACCGAAGGGTCTGTTTCCATGCTCTATGACTCTATCACTCTACGAGGGGTATTGATAGGGTAGACTGAAAGGGACTCATCTCCTTTGGTGGAAGGATCAATGATAAAGGGCATGGATGTTAGATAAGGGGCAAGACGGTTAGAGAGGATGTGAGGGAAATTAATTTCACCCAGACAATGGTGGGAATCTGGAACTCACTGCCTGTAAGGGTGGTAGGGGCAGAAACCCTCTTAACACTTATGCCCACTTGCAATGCCAAGGCATACAAGGTTCTGTGCCAACTGCTGGCACATGGGATGCAAATATTTAGGTGCAGGTTCGATGGGATGAAAGGTCTTTTTTTTCTGTGCTACGACTCTACAATCTCTATGGCTATCTTGGAGGTGATGACCAAATGTTCAAGGAAGTGGGTGGTTTTGAGAAGATATTTCGAAGAGGAGGGAATGGATGGGCTAGTAAGGGAATGCCACATTGTGGGCCTTAAGCAGCTGAAGACAAGATTGCTGTGGTGAGGTGAGGGTTGAAAGGGATGTACGAGAGCCTATTTGAAGGATGAGGAGGCCACCCACATGCAAGGAGCTTAAACAATCCAAATAAAAAGAAAGAAAATTATTTTCAGTGTACCTTTCGGATTACCTAAACGGAGGCCAAAAGCAGACATGGTTTTTCAACAAAATCCCCTGTCAAGATTTATAGAAAAAGGTTTTAATTAAGGATCTCAGACATATACTGAGTCATTTCCACTTTGTGAATGCCTTTTCTTCAATAAATGGAAATTGAAACACAATCGAGCATTACCTATCCACACCTATTGGATTGCTGTTAATGAAACACTTCAGGTTTTGGAATTCATGCTAACTGAATGCCCTTTGTCCTAGTTCCAGTGTTTGGAATAATGGACAGATGAGGATAAATTACAAAGGGGGCATGCAGTCTTGAGTTGTTTATTTGGCTGTAACGTGCAGGAGTGGTATGACGATGAATGAAAGCTCTCGTCTAAACCTAACAAAGGGCCTCATATCCCACCATAATCTGTTACCAGTGATCTTTCATGACCGACAAAGCTTGCCGTGCGCATGAGAAGGAGGTTTGACGGCTTCACTCAGACCCAGTCTATGAGCGGATTACAATAATAAGTAGACCACACGGATAGATGGGCGTTCAGCCGAGGCAAGCAGTTGGTAACAACGGAGCGGGCAAACCAAATTCCCTGCAGTTCTATAATGAAGTAAGTGCTTAGCATGTCAGCTGCTCTCAGCAAGTGAAGCCATTTTTAATGCTTTAATTGAGTCCTAACGATCAGCAGTCCTGATTCGAAGGAAGAACTTGCATTGACGTAGCGCCCTGCATGGCTTTGCAATTTCCCAGAGCGATTTACAGCCAGTGAAGTGATTTGTGCATAATAACCACCCAATCTCGACAATTCGCACATTGAGTTGTCAAAAGAGCTGATGTATAATCACAAACAGCACTATTTGTCAGAGCAGTGACACAAGTCATTGATGGCAAAGCACATTGCGGGACTGAATAATGTGATCCAGGTTTATGAGCCCTTTCACATGGCATGTGAAAATAATCAGCTTTACTGATGACCGAAGGATAAATGCAGAAATTGCTGGTGAAGCTCAGCAAGTCTGGCAGCATCTGTGCAGAGATAAACAGAATTAATGTTTCAGAGATAACTTCTGAAGAAGAGTCATACTGGTCTCAAATGTTATGTTTCACTGTCCACAATGCTGCCATACCTGCTGAGTTTCTCCAGCATTTTCTGTGTTTGTTTCAGGTTTTCAGCATCTGTCATGTGTAGCCTTTAAGTGAAGAATAAATGCTGGCCAGCGACCAGGGGCAATTCCTTTACACTTCTCTGAAATATTGCCAGTGGGTTTCTTGCTAATAGCTATCAGAGACAGCAGACAATGCTCTGCTTTAACATCTCATCTGGAAGATGGCATTTCACACTGAGTGTGTTACGATCTGAAAGAACTGCCTGTGTGTGGCAGAGGCTAATTCGATTGTGTTTTTCAAAAGATTAATAGCTGAAGAGTTAGAAGTTATAAGGCCATGAGTAAAAGGCAGAGTGTGACATTGGATGAATAGTTATATCGTGGACCTGGCACAGACATGCATAGAACATAGAACTGTGCAGCATGATATCGCGCCGAACATGATGCCACATTAAACTAATCCCTTCTGCCCTGCCCTTGGCCCACATATCTCCATCCCTTGTATATTCATACGCTCATCTAAAAGTCTCTTAAATGCCCCTATCGTATCTGCCTCCACCAGGGGAGGCCATGGCCTAATGTATTATCACTGGACTGTTAATCCAGAGACCCAGATAATGTTCTGGGGACCCGGGTTCAAATCCCACCATGGCAGATGGCAGAATTTTGATTCAATTAAATATCTGGAATTAAGAGTCTAATGATGACCATGAATCCATTGTTGATTGTCAAAAAAAAAACCATTAATGCCCTTTAGGGAAGGAAACTGCCATCCTTACCTGGTCTACATGTGACTCCAGACCCACAGCAATGTGGTTGACTCTGAACTGCCCTCTGGGCAATAAATGCTGCATAGCCAGTGATGTCCACATCCTGTTAATGAATTTTTTAAAAAACTACTCCTAAAAAAATGACTCATACCACTCTCTGTGTGAAAAACGTGCTCCTCACATCTCCTTTGAACTTTCCCCCCTCTCCTTAAATGTATGCCCCCCTAGTATTAAACATTTCAACTCTGGGAAAAAGATTCTGACCATCAAGTCTATCTATGCATCTCATAGGCTTCTCTTAAGTCTCCCCTCAGTCTCCACCGCTTCAGAGAAAAGTACCCAAGTTTTTCTCGCCTTTCCTTATAGCTCATACCCTCTAATCCATGCAGCATCTGGTAAACCTCTTCTGCATCCTCTCCAAATGTAATACAAAGAAAGTCTTCCTTCTGTATTCTATCCCTTCTATGATTCTAATAGAATACCATCCATCTCTCCTGCACTGGCGTGTCAGCCTGGATTATGTGTTGTGGCTTGAAACTTAAAAAACCCTGAGTCAAAGATAAGAATCTTAGCCACTGAGCCAAAGGTTAGCAGTGTTCCCTGTAGTGGGGCATTCTCTCTGACATTATCTGTATGGGAAGTAGTTGGCTCACTCTCTGGATTTTCCTGCTGCATCAGCTCAAATTGTATTAGGAACGTCATGTGAAAGCGCTCATAAACCTGGATCACATTATTCAGTCCCGCAATGTGCTTAGCCATCAATGACTTGTGTCACTGCTCTGACAAATAGTGCTGTTTGTGATTATACATCAGCTCCTTTGACAACCCAATGGGTGAAACCGTCACTTGCTTTCCATTTGATATCTCGGTTGAGTAGGAACTTGGCTTGAATCCTTTACTCACTCGCAGGATGAGGGCACTGCTGACCTGACAGCATTTATTGCCCTTCCCCAATTGCCCAGGGGCAGTTCAGAGTCAACCACATTGTTGTGAGTCTTGAGTCACATGTAGGCCAGACCAGGTAAGGATGGCAGTTTCCTTCCCGAAAGGACATTTGTGAAGCAGATATGTTTTTCCCAGCAATCAACAATGGATTCACTGTCATCATTAGATCTTTAATTCCAAATATTTTATTGAATTCAAATTCCATCATCTGCTGTGACTGGATTTGAACCCGGATACCCAGAACGCTATCTGGGTCTCTGGGTTAACAGTCCAGTGATAAACCACTAGGCCATTGCCTCCTCCTCAAGTTTGACTTGAGTTTGGACTGATGAAACTTGTGGAGCAATTTCTGGAAAAGTGCAGTTTCTCCAGCTGAGGATCAGGGGTAGGTTATAAGATACTTTGACACAGCTTGCGGTGTTAGAATGCCAACATTACAATTTGTTTTAAAAGATGTTGATATACCTACGACTGTATAGATTCAGTTGTCTGGACAGCTGGTTTGCGATACAGAGTGAGGCCAACAGTTTGGATTCAATTCCAGCACTTGATGAGGTTACCATGAAAGTTATGTCTCCTCAGTCTCACCATAAGCCTGAGATGTGTTGTCGTTCAGGTTAAACCATCGCCAGTTGTCTCTCTCTCTAATAAGAGAGCAGCGCTCCTGTCCTTTGGGACTATGGTGACTTTACCTTACAATAAAAAATTAGCTGTGGCCTTGTGTTTTAGGCTGCACACATATACATTGTAGGTCAGATGGAAAACAGCAGCTTGCATTTATAATTCACACAGAACCTCAGGCTCTTCCGACAAACTTTCCAGTCAGTTAAATACTTCTGAAGTATAGCCACTACTGTATTACTGTGAACAGCATTTAGGAATAGGGCATTTCCTTCAATTTAAGGATGGATTGTCCAAAATTAGCTTTAATCATTAGGACACAAGATACATAAACGTACAAGAAATCGCCCAGAAATAATAGAGATCAAAGGGACGAGTGAGAATGAGGGACTGAAGGAAATCAATCATTGTAAAAAGGTGGTATTGGGGAAATTAATGGGCTTGAAAGTTGACAAATTCCCAGGTGACATCCCAAAGTGCTGAAAAATGAGTTGTAGAGATGGATTGATAACCATCTTTCAAAATTCTATATATTCTGGAATGGTGTAAGTAGATTTGAAGGGTCAAATATAAGTCCTCTATTCAAGAAAGGAGAGGAAGAGAAAAATGAGGAATGAAAGACCTGTTAGCCTGACATCAGTAAAGGGACATTACAAGAATTGATTATAAGTAAATGCTGAGAAAGTAACAATCTGATTGGACAGGGTCAACATGAATTTATGAAACCGAAATCTCATTTGACAAAGCTGCTGGGGTATTTTGATGATGTTATGAGCAAAAATGAAACGGGTGTTATATATTTGGATTTACAGAGGCCTTCAATTAGGTCCCATGCAGGAGGTTGATAAACAAAACTAGATGGTAATACTCTGGCATGGATTGAGTTAATGGATAGAAAGGATAAGCAGCCATTCTCAGGTAGGTAGGTTGTGACTGGGATATTGGGTACCATAGAAATCTATGTTCTGTCTCCAAGTGTACACAATCAATGTCAATGATATGGATATGGGGACTAAATATAATATTTCCAAATTTCTGAACGACACAAAAGTAGGTGTGAATATGTATTGCAGAGGTAGTGCAAAGAGGCTTTAAGGGTACTCACAGGCAGGGAGAGTGGGTAAGAACAGAATAATTGGAATACAGTGTGGACAAGTGCAAAGTTACGTACAGGTGGAACTGAGGAACAAAGAATTTCTGAAAGGGTGAAAGATTGGAAAGTATCCAATATTCAGACAGTTGGGTGCCCTTGTCCATAGTCACTGAGAGCTAACTTTCAAGTGCAGCAAACAATTTGGAAGACAAATAGAAGAGTAAGAGGATTTGAGATCAGTAACGAAGATACCTTGCTTCAGTTGAACAGAGGACAAGAATGTTGGGTGCAGTTTTGGTCCTCCTGTCTAAGGAAGGATATAACAAAAGCAGAGGTTGCTGGAAAAGCTCAGCAGGTTTGGCAGCATCTGTGAAGAAAAATTGCCGTTAACGTTTTGATCCGAGAGAGAGTACAACAAAGGTTCACCAGACAGATTCCTGGGATTGCAAGATAGAAGTTCCCTGAGAACAGATTGAAGAGACTATGCCTGGATTCTCTAGCATTTATTGGAATAAGAGGAGATCTCATGTGAACACAAATTTTTTTAATAGGGCTGCTTAGGTGAGGTGCAGAACGGGAACCTTATACAGGTTTATAAAACTATAAGAGGCATTGACAAGGTGCATAGCAAATGGTTTTTCCCTAGTGTGGGGAGTTCAAAACTTGGGGCATATTTTTAAGATGAGCGGAGAAAGATTTAAAAGAGACCTGAGGGGTGACATTGTTTACACAGGAGATGGTCTGTATATGAACTGAACTGTCAGAGGAAGTGGCAGGTACAATATTTAAAGAACATTCAGATAGGTACATGAATAAGAAATGTTTAGAGAGGTATGGACCAAATCCAGGCACATGGGACTAGCTTAGTTTGGGAAATTTGGTCGGCATAGATGGGTTGGACCAAAGGGTCTGTTTCTGTGCTGCATGACTCTATGACTCTGTAACTGGGGACACAGTTTCAGAATAAGGAATTGAACATTTAGCATTGAAGTGAAGAAGCATTTCACTGCTCAATGGTTTATAAATACTTCGAATTCTGTGCCTTAGAGAGCTGTGAAGACTCAGTAATTGAGTAAGTTCAAGTCAGAGATTGATAAATTTTAAGTTGCCGATGGCATCAAGGGGAATGTGGATGGCACAGGAAAATGGCTTGTGGTAGATGGTCAGCAATGCTCTAGAATAGTGGCACAGGTTTGAGGCCTGAATGGCCTGCTGCTGCTCCTGTGCTCCTCTACAATGTGTAAGTTGTGTCATGACATACCTGCATTTCAACTGGATTTTTATTGTTTGAACTATGCAATAAAATTGCAAATTACTTTGCCGTGTCCACCACCAACCATTTAAACACCGGGACTTATGAGCAGCCAAAGATGCTGGATTTGGTGGGCCTTTGGAGTCCACTGGTTCTTCTTTAACAAGCAGTATATGACAATCACCAGATAATGTGCTGTTAGTGATATTGTTGAGGAGTAAATATTTACCAGGGCACTGCCTTCCTTTTCCAAACACAGCTTATCAAAACCATTTTGCTGCCTGTAAAATGCTTTGGAACACACTTAGGCTGTAAACGGTGTTCCATAATTGTAAGTCTTTTTCACGTTCACTGTTTCCTTATAAAGAGTAGAAAATTGCAGCAGGTTGAATGAGTAGGTGATGATAGTGCTAACAAGTGTTCCATGTAGCATAACATTTACAA
The DNA here is from genome assembly GCA_024137785.1 of Ginglymostoma cirratum. NCBI lineage: Eukaryota > Metazoa > Chordata > Chondrichthyes > Orectolobiformes > Ginglymostomatidae > Ginglymostoma > Ginglymostoma cirratum. Next base: position 10,112,584 of record JAHRHZ010000223.1, on the reverse strand, counting down.
CTTGAAATGTGAATATTGAGTTTCAGCTCCTTCCAGCCTGGGAGGAGGATGGGGAAGAGAGAAGTGTAATAGTAATGATATTTGTTGGCTAATGCTCTGGGGTGTGAGTCTTCAACTCCCGCTGTGGTACTATCTAGTGAACTTAGATTCAATTACCAGAATCTGGAATTGAAAGCTAATTGCTACAAAGTAACTGCTATATTTTGTGGAAAAATCAACTGGTTTACAATCTCCTTTAGGAGGTTTGTGAACCTATGGAATTCCCTGCCCAGTGAGCAGTGGAGGCTACCACACTGGATGTTTTTTAAGGCAAAGACAGATAGATTTTTGAACAGTAAAAGAATTAAGGGTCATATGAGGAGTGGTTGAGGACTCTGGGCTCATACTTGATGGGGTTTAGAAGGATGAGGGAGGATCTGATTGAAACTTACAGAATATTGAGGGGCCTGGATAGTGTGGACTTGGAGAAGATGTTTCCTCTGAGTCCTCAAAAATATCAGCCATGATCTTATTGAATGGCAGGGCAGGCTCGAGGGGCCGGATGGCCTACTTCTGCTCCTATTTCTTATGTTCTTATGGAAAGAAAATCTGTCATCCTTACCTGCTCTGGCCTGTATGCAACTTCAGACTGTATGGTTGATTTTTAATTGCTGTCTGAAGTGGCCTCTCAAGCTATTCAGTTCAAAGGCAGTTATGGATAGACAACAAATGCTGGCTATTGTGGATTTTATTTTCAGAATGTATCAACACTGGACTTTAAAACACAGCCAATGAATGTCCTTTTCTTGATATCAATCCATTCTTGTCTGGAAGCTCCCTGATACTCCTGTCTATGCTTTGCTCACGTGCAAACTTGGACTGTTTTCTGTCCTGTTTCATTGATACAATGCAGATAGAACACATCATGGGAGAGTCTGAGGTTATGCATGTTGGTAGGAAAAATAGAACCATGGATTACTTTCTAAATGAGGAAAGACTTGGGAAATCTGAAGCACAAAAGGACTTGGGAGTCCAAGTTCAGGATTTTCTTAAGGTTAATATGCAGGTTCAGTTGGCAGTTAGGAACGCAAATGCAATGTTCATTTTCATCTCAAGAGGAAAGATGTACTGCTGAGGCTGTATAATGTTCTGGCCAGACCACATTTGAAATATTGTGAGTAGTTTTGGGCCCTGCATCTAAGGAAGGATGAGCTGCAGGTTGGAGGGTTCCAGAGGACATTTATGAGAATGATCCTGGGGATGAAGGGTCATATGAGGAGTGGTTGAGGACTCTGGGCTCATACTTGATGGGGTTTAGAAGAATGAGGGAGGATCTGATTGAAACTTACAGAATATTGAGGGGCCTGGATAGTGTGGACTTGGAGAAGATGTTTCCGCTGGTAGGAAAGACTAGAAACCGAGAGACACAGCCACAGAATGAAGGGATGACTCTTTAGAACTGAGATGAGGAGGAATTTCTTCAGCCAGAGGGTAGTTAATCTGACGAACTCATTATTGCAGAAGGCTGTGGAGGTCAAGTCATTGATTGCATTTAAGACAGAGATAGGTTTTTGATTAGTAAGGTGGTCAATGGTTATGGCGAGAAGGCAGGCGAATAGGGTTGAGGAACATATCAGTCATAAACTGAATGGTGGAGCAGACTCAATGGGCTGAATGGCCTAATTTAGCCCCCATATCTTATGGTTGTTTGGTCTAACTGATGCCCAGAAGAGGTATGAGCCAAAATGTGTATTTTTGTTTGCAGTGCATCAAGGGTTAATCACTTTCGCTAAGCTCCATGAATTTGTTTAATTATTATAGTATTGTATGTGTGCAGTGCAATAAAAATACTGAATTTGTACAAAATTCATAAAGTTTTATTATTGCTGTGAATTCAATCATTGTTGGAGATGGTATTAAGCGCGCTCACACTATTGCAATCCCCACAAAGCAACCTATTGTAACACAACGTAATTAGAACAATGTTGAAATAAAAATTGAATTCTTTCGAGTAAATTCTAATTGCTGACAGGTTGGAAGTTGCTGGTCTAAAGAATAATTTTGGGAGATGAAGGTGATCCATGTTGGAATGTGCTATCGCAGAATGTGTGATGAAGACAGAAAGACTTATGTTCATATTCTCAGTCTGAAGTTGTCCCAAAGTTCATTATTGCCAATTGATTATTTTTGCCGTGTAATGTAGATAATGTGGTAGCCAATTTCTGCTCCCACTAATAACAATGACACAATGAGCAGATAGTCAGTCTTAAATGTTGTTAGTTATTGGTCAGGTCATTGGGAAAACTCTGCTTTTTATTTGAACAATGACATGGGTCTTAAATACATTGACCTTTGAGTGGAGACTGGGCTTTGGGCAATGGCTCATTCAAAAGATAGCGTCTCCAACTGTGCAGCACTCCCATAGTATTCCATTGGACTTTGTTGGACGTGTTACATCTTATTAAAATGACATTTCCCTATTTCATGCTGTGAAATATTTAAAGGAAAAGTAGTGAAGGCATTAAATAAGCCATTGTTTCAACTTGTGCAAATCAACAACATCAATTTGCATTTGTATAGTGCCTCTAATGTGGGAAAATGTTCCAAGCCTTTGCAAGGACATTATCAAACAAAATTATTCATCGAAACACAAAAGATATTAGGATATGTCACAGAGCCAGGTTGTTAAGGAGGATCTTATGAGGCGAGAAAGAGAAAGAGCGAGACAAATCAGTTCAGGAAGAGCATTCTGGCGTTTAAATTCAAAGCAGCTGAAGGCACAGCCAACAATGACAAAGCAAGGGAAATCATGGATGGGCAAGAGGCCAAGGTTGAAGGAGCGCAGAGATTTCAGAAGGTTGCAATGCTACGCACTCTCATGCTTGTGTGAGGATTGCTTTTGCCAATGTCCTTCCAGAACTCACCCTGCCAAACAATGGGGGAGAAGGGCACTAAGCCGTCAAGTTTCTGATACTTGATACCCAAATCATGAGAAGTCCACCTCGAGCATAGACTGGCCCAAGTTGCTGGAAATGACAAATCACGATTGACGAATCTAGTGGAATTCTTCAAGGATGTCACTATAGAGTTGATTAGGGGAACCAGTGGATGTAGTTTATTTGGACTTTCAGAAAGCTTTTGGCAAGTCCCACATAGAAATTAATATGTAAAAATAAAGCACATGGGATTGAGAGTAGTGTATAGAGATGGATAGAAAATTGGTGAGCAGACAGGAAACAAAGAGTAGGAATAAATATGTCTTTTTCTGAATGGAGGCTCAAAGAGTGGAATGGCCTACTCCAGGTCCTATCTTCTCTGTTTCTCTGTTTCTATGTTTTGAGAGCAACGTGACTGAGTCTGTGTGATAGTTCCACCTTTGTCTCCCACCGTTTTGTCAACACCCAGCACTTGGAATTAAATCATTGCTAGCTTCCCTCATTACCTGGACCCAGTGACTAGTGAGGTACAACAGAGATCGGTTCCAGGACCCCAGCAATTTACCAAATTGTTAATGATTTAGGTGAGTCAACTAAATGTAATATCTCAAAATTTGCAGATGGCACAAAGCTGGATGGGAGGGTGAGCTGTGAGGAGGATGCTGAGGTCATAGAATCCCTACAGTGTGGAAACAGGCCATTCGGCCCAACAAGCCCACACTGCCCCTCTGAAGAACATCCCGCCCAGACCCATTCCCCTACAACCTGGCATTTCCCATGTCTAATCCACCTAACTTATATGTCCCTGGACACTACGGGCAATTTAGCATGGACAATCCACCTAACCTGCACATCTTTGGACAGTGGGAGGAAACCGGAGCACCCGGAGGAAACCCACGCAGACACGAGGGGAATGTACAAACTCCACACACACCCGAGGCTGGAATCAAACTGGGGTCCCTGGCACTGTGAGGCAGCAGTGCTAACCACTGAGCCACCATGTTGCCTGTGTTGCAGTGTGGTTTCAACTGGCTGAGTGGGTACATGCGTAGCAGATGTAGTATAATGTGGTTAAATGTGAGGTTATCCACTTTAGTTGCAAAAGTACAAGGGAAGATTATTATTTGATTGGCAGTAAATTGAGAGAGGGAGATATTCAATGAGAGCTGGGTGTCATCATGCACCAGTCGCTGAAAGTGGATGCTGCCAGCAGTAAAGGAGGCAAACTGTATGTTGACATTCATAGTGAGAGGATTTGAGAAGAATGTCCTTGCTAGAGAGGGAATGTGGTGAAGGTTAACAAAACTGATTCCTGGAATGGTAGGACTGGCGTATGAGGAGCGATTGAGTCAATTAGGATTGTATTCATGCGGATTAGAAGATTGAGGGCGGGATCTCATAGAAATCTATAAAATATTAACAGGACTAAATGGTTGGATGCAGGAAGGATGTTCCTGATGATTGGGGAGTCCAGTACTAGGAAGCCATAAGGGTCAACCTTTTAGGAGAAGGAGGAAATAAAGATGAGGGAAAATTTCTTCATCCAGAGAGTGGTGACCTTGTGGAATTCACAGCTACAGAATATGATCAAGGCCAAAACATTATGTGTCTTCAAGAAGGAGGTAGATATAGCTGTTGTGGCTAAAGGGATCAAGGAATTTCGGGGGAGGATGGGAGTAGGGTATTGAGTTCAGTGATCAACTATATTGAATGGCAAGGCAGACTCAAGGGGTGGAATGGCCTACTCGAGCTCCTATCTCCTCTGTTTCCATGTTTGAGAGCAGCGTGACTGGGTCAGTGCGATAGTTGCACCTTTGTCTCCTATCATGCTGGCACCACCCACCAATTGGAATTAAATCATTGCTAGCCTCCCCTATCACCTAGACCCAGCCACGTGATCATTGAGTCACCCAGTCTCTGAACCTATGTCAGATTCAGAAGAATCCCACGTTTTGATTTAATGAGTGGGATGAAGTATCAGTTTGCCTGGACATAGATGCTGGAGTGAATTGCTATTTAGTACTGCAATTCAAACGTCGCATTTTCAAGCATTGGCTTTCTCCCTCTGCCCGTGACTGCGCCGAAAGTGACTGGAAATGCTGGTCTCCACCTCACATTTCTTGTTCTTGAAGTTTAACAGGGCAGAGAGGTTAGCATCCCTAGTCTGCTAGAGATCCCAGGAAGCATCTCAAAATCCCCGGCCAGAACATTCAGAATTATCTAACAATCTATCACTCTTTCTGGACAATTCTAGTGAATTAAATGACATGAACAATATTATTCAAAGCATAATTCATAGCACCATTCTTTAAGAAACAAATTGCTGGGCAACTTGGAATATAGCTCTGAGACTTGGCAAAAGACAAAGCAATCATTTCCTTTGTTGGTAATAATTAAAATAATTGAAAACACAAGTGAGATATATGGTACTATCATGGTTATGCAACTTGCCCAGTAATCTGGAAAGACTGAGTTCAAAATTCACTTTTGTAATTTAAATTTAGTAAAAGTGACTCTGAAGCTGTTGGAAAAAGACAACTGCTTCCTTGGTATGTATTATGGGCCGAGATCTGGAGCCCTGTGCTTGGCCTGGTTTAGATTTGGCTCTAGTCTCACATCAAAACTGAACTGCGTTTTGACGTGACTGAGCAAAACATTGTTACACACGTTGTAGGAGCAGTGTCATGGACTGACGCCATCCTAGATGACTGTAGGCCACCTGAAAGCTGTTAGGGCTGGACAGTACATGCCAGAGGTGCCCACTCTAGGCTGAATGCAGTGTTCCAAGTTTTGTTCCATCTGCGTTTGATTGTGCTGATTTGTTGCCTGATGGCTTTAACTTGATTTGATTGCCCAGGCCTGTGGGTAGACCAAGACAGCTAATTGTACAAAGAGGCTTCTGGAGAAGATCTGAAATCTGGGTGAGATCAAGGGTGGAACTGTACAATACGCGATAGTGGGAAGCAAGGATGGCAGGGGAATTTAATAATGTACGGGGTCAAAAATCTTATGTGAGATGATTTTCGCAATTAGGTTATCAAAATGCAAAAGGCTTCTTGAGTTTCCTGATGTTGGAAAGATCTTTTCTATGCCTTGGCATGTCATGCATACTCATTCAAAGTCCATGTCACTAGAAGGAAAATTCCCTTGCAGTTATGCTCTCTTCAAGAGAATTTGCGATTCCTTCAGTAGGAACCTTCCGATTCCTTCAGTAGGTGATTAGTGAGTGACCAGTCACTGTTTGGTGCTTCTTGAGAGAATTTGTCAGTGCCAGACCATGATACAGATTGGATGTCAACAGTCTATGTTCAACTGGATATGGGGGTTGAAAGAAGGAGTGAGTCAGGATTGTATGAGCATGAGGCAAGTGGGATAGACGAGGGGGGGAAATCTGTCTGGTCAAGGGAGATAGACTGACTGAGGAAAGGAGGCAACTTGATTGGGAAAGGGTAGAAGGGCCAGACTTTTTCACACAGTGATTCACTTCAAGAACCCGAATGATGCTCCTGGATAGCAGGAAATCGATGGTGATCTGGATACCCTTTACACATGGCTCCAAGATCTGCAAACCCCTTAGATCAAAAGCAAGGACATTGACCTTCTGACTGTTCTTGCCACAGGATTCAATGTGGTCCTTGTGCCATGCATTGTAATAATCTAAGAACTGCGTAATCACGTGATCAAAGCTGACCTACTCCTGAGCAGAAGTGATGTCCACTGCCAAACATAGACTCCATCACAGAAAATTTCCTCTCCATTTTTTTTTATTCACTCATGGGATATGGCATCGCTAGCTGGGTCAGCATTTATTGCTTGTCTCTAGCTTCCCTTAAGAAGGTGGTGGTGAGCTGCCTTCTTGAACCACTGCAGTCTGCATGCTAGGTGTCAGCACAAAATTCCCTTAGTGAAGGAATTCCAGGATTATGACCCAATGACAGTGAAGAAACGGTGATATATTTCCAAGTCAGGATGACAGTGGCTTGGAGGAGAACTTGCAGAAGATGCTCCATCATTGAATATATTTAAACTTAGGTAGATTTTTATTTTTCAAGGAATCAATGGATATGGGGAGCTGGTAGGAAAATGGTGTTGAGGAAGTAGATCAGCTACGTGTGTATTGAACAGCGGAACAGCTTTACTGGGATGTATGCTGTATTCCTGCTCTTATATCTTATGTTCATTCTCTCACCTCTGTGTCAAACATTTAAGGATGCATGGAAAAGATCTCACAGAATTATTTGGAAAAAGAGCAGGACAGTGATTCCTAGTCAATATTTATCCTGCCCAATATTTGACCCTCAACGGACATTACTCAAACTAGATTATCTTGCAGTGTCTCTATCTTTGATTCAGAAGGCCTGAGTTCAGGACCTACCAGCCCTGGAGGTGTGCCATCAAGTGCCTCAACAAGTGGATTAAAAACATTTTGGGAGCATCTTAAGGTGCAATGGCTGTGTCTGTATCTCTGCACCAGAAGGTCAAGGCTCTCGTCCCACCTCAGGATGTGAGACCTTATAGTTGTGTCATAATACCCTAAACAGGTCACTTTAAAAAAAAAATTACCTGGTCATTATCATATTGTAGTTCATGGGATCTTGCTGTGCCCATGTTAGCTGGCAGAGTTTTGAGACTGCAGCAGTGACAACATCTCAGATGTGCTTCATTGACTATAAAACCTTTTGGGTTATGTGAGCATTGCGTAAATACAGGTCTTTCTTCAAACACATTCGTTCTCCGTGCTTGATTGCATTTTCGTGTGGGTTTCTGAGGCCTCATTACAACCCCAGGTTGGACTTCCTCCTAATTGTGAATCTACTTGCTGCAGAGATTCGGTTAGCTCAGTTGGATGGCTGGTTTGCAATGCAGTGTGATGGCCATACTGTGGGTTCAATTTCTGCACCAACTGAGGTTTCCATGAAGGACTCTCCTCCTCAACCTTTCACCTTGCTTGAGGCATGGGTGACGTTAAGGTTAAACCATCACCAGTCATCTCTTTCACTCTAATGGGACAGCAGCTCTCTGGCCTGGTAAGACTATGATGACTTTAGCTTATCTTATTCATTGTTACATTGTACATGTAAGACTGTAGAAGAGGAAGCCTCAAGCTGCATTGTTTACTGAAACACTAGCAAATGAACTACTGAAGTCAAAGTTCACCACAGAGACTCATAGCAATATTCATTAAACCCTGTCACTACACTAAGCAGACTTTAGAAATCATGAAAGTTGTTGTTGGGTTATCACTGTCATGATCATACTGAATTGTACAGAACAGGTCATTAGACTGAATTGTTAATTCTGTTTCTGTCTCTGCAGATGTTGTCACGCAACACCAGGTCCAACTGGTTTATTTGAAAACACAAGCTTTCGGATCCTCTCTCCTTCTTTAGGTGTTAGATGTTGTCGGACCTGCTGAGTTTCTCCTGCACTTTCGGTTTTTGCATTAACCCAAACAATGACCCTACATGTCGGAGAACAAGCTTTGTCATAGCACCTGTCTGTTTATTTGCCAGCAACTCCTCCAGAGTCATTTCCCTGTTGAACTTTTGAGAGACAAGGTCACATTGTTTGTGGCGGAAACCCATGAGCTTTTATCTCTCTTTGACTTGTGGTGAGAAAAGCACTTCCTAAACCTCACCCATAATCACACCTCTGAGGATGGAAAGCTGCATAATCACAGGAAGGATTTGCCAAATCACTATAATCACTTGATTCACTCCCTGATAGTTGTCAGCTTTTTAACAATTGAGCTCGAGTGTTTCACATTCTCAGTCACACATTCACCAGCTCATTCTAAATGGAGAGAGTGGTGCCTGGGGCTTCTTGACATTCTCCAGTCCTATAACTTGGCAGCTAATGTCATTGAACACTGAGGGAAATCATCACAGCCAGATAGATTCAGTTTTACATGTTTCTCTAAGCTTTGTCTAAAGGTGTTCAAAATGACAGCGTATTTCTGAACACAGAAGAGAAGTTATTGGCCCTTTTTTAAACAATCCAGCAAGTGCTGGAAAAAGTGATTGAGCTTTTTGTTCACTGAACAGAATACACATCATTTTGACTGGACAAGATGTGCTCAGCTCTCCGACAGTCACACACTTGACGAAGACCAGGACTGTAGCAGTTCAAGGAGACAGCTCGCTAGGGCAATTAGAGATGGGTAATAAATCCTGACCTAGCCGGCGATACCCACGTCCCATTATTTCCTATCAGTTGTTTCTTGGTGGTCTTGGATCCTGTCTAGGAAGTCCCCTGTAGCAACATTGGACAGTAGCTTCACTACACAGCCTGCTACAGTGTAAGCTCATATCCCAAGAAGGAATACTAACTATAAAACATCCTAAAGCCTTTTACATGCTATGAATTAGAGTGATACTTGTCATGTAAGCAAAAGTGGCAACCACTTTGTACACAGCTAGATCTCACAAGCAGCATTTACTTCAGTACTTTTTTTGGTTCAAAGAACAATACCAGGTATGGCAATCCCTCCGTCTTTAACTAGTGCTTGTGTGGGTGTGAGTGGTGTTCAACCTTCAGTTTACCATGAACCGAACCAAATTTGTACCAACCAACTATGCAGCTCTCTGTCAGTGAGATAGTAGGAACTGCCGATGCTGGAGAATCTGAGATAACAAGGTGTTGAGCTGGATGAACGCAATGTGAACACATTGCGTTCATCCAGCTCTACACCTTGTTATCTCAGCTCTTTGTCAGTAATACCTTGGAATGCCAGCCCCAATAGTGTGCTTAGATTGAGCAGTGGGGTTTGAAGCTGTATAGCCTTTAGTTACAAAGGGTTATGTTCAATAATGGGTTCTGTGTTTGAGCATGAAGGATTCAGGATACCAGTGCTTGATTTTTCCAAAGAGGTTAATGAAAGGAAATTAGAACTTTTATTTTTAACAAGGCATTTCATTTTAGTCACATGTTTTGTGATGACTGCTTGATAATTGGAGTTCATCTGCAAGGGTTTAAAATAGTCAGATAGCAGTTTCCGCTTTTTCAAGAGTTAGGGAGGAGCTTGTTAAAAAAAAATGAAGCTGCCCAACTCAGCTCTCTGGTTTCTGGAGAAACAATCCTATGACATGAGAAGCTTCTGAAAGCAAGTTTGTTGATATTTCTTGAATGACTGCAACTCAAAGTCCCCGGTGACAATTGCATCTGTTCCACAATATCCATCATTGTGCACCAGAACGTTAGACTAAAGCAATCTGAACACTTCTAGCCTTATCCTTTAAGAACTTAGAATTATTGGCCAAAATGTCTTTTTTTTGAAGTCTGCATCTCTGCAGACAGAAATACATTTTTGGTTTCTTTTATCTGTTGTGAGCGTATATATACCTGTGAGCGTGTATGACCCAGTTTGCAACTTTGTTGTTTTTTTTAAATGAACCAATCTTTTTGTGTTGATGTAAAGTGAAAGGTGTTGGGTAAATGTACCCTGACTAACCTTGACCAATTTGCAGTAGCCCTTTTCAACTGTGTTACGTAGGGAGATAGACAAAGGGGATAGACATAGGGAACATGAGTCAGGGGAAGATCCAACACAACTTTATTGAACACTTTAACAAGGCAAATATGTTTATTTATCAGACTTTACTATTACACTTTAATTAAACTATATCAAACTCTATCTATCTCTTCACAGGATTCTTCAGTAAACAGTCTCAAATCTATACTAGATAACAAGGTGTGGGGCTGGATGAACACAGCAGGCCAAGCAGCATCATAGGAGCAGGAAAGCTTGATGTTTTGGGTCTAGACCCGCCCCACACCTTGTTATCTCGGATTCTTCAGCATCTGCAGTTCCTATTATCTCAAATCTATACTAGTTATCTATTTCTGAAATGTGCTTTCAAAGATTTGCAACACCGTATCCACAGGTCTCTACCACTGTAATTGAACTGTTTGTCTGAAAGGACTGGTAATACCCATTCAATGAGGCTGGGACTGGCTGTTCCTCAGTCTTTGAGGGTTGGCTGATGTTTCATAATTCACAGTTGTTGAGTTGGCCTTCCCCTCTCACCCAGGGTTGGTTCTGGTCTTCCGGTCATATCATTGAGGTGGTCCCTCTGGGTGCAGTGAGTCTGATGGTGCTCTCCTCGAGGTACAAGGAACTGGAGATGCTGTGCAGTTTAGCTGCCAGTTGAGGGTTCTCTCTGGAGACGCTGTTGAAGAAGGTGCAAAAGCAGAGAGATGTGCGAATCCAGGTTTTTTTTGCCTTTATTCATTCACGGGATGAAGGCATCGCTGACTAGGCAGGATTTATTGCCCAGTTAAGAGTCAACCACATTGCTGTGGGTCTGGAGTCATACGTAAGCCAGACCAGGTAAGGAAGGCAGTTTCTTTCCCTAAAGGACATCAGTGAACCAAATGGGTTTTTCCGACAATGGACAATGGATTCGTGGTCATCATTAGATTCTTAATTCCAGATATTTATCAAAATCAACTTCCACCATCTGCCATGGCAGGATTCAAACCTGGATCCCCAGAACATTATCTAAGTCCCTGGATTAACAATCCAGTGATAATACCACTCGGCCATCACCTCCCCAACTCAGTGTGGCTGTTTTTAGCCCCCTTCTCAACCCCTTCTCGAAGGTTCTGTGGCCTCTGTCCAAAACCGGCTTTGGGTGGGAGCAGTAAGATCTAATGAGGTTACTACTTTCCTTATTTGGAGATCACGGGACGTGGTTTTGAACCTTCAACTGTCAAGTGCTGTCGTTGACATGCTGTGCTTCCTGTCTCCTACTGAGCTGGGTGCCACCAAGTTTGTGTAATGTTCTTCTAACAAAGTGAGTTCACTGGTGATGTATACAACGGTTCATTCTGAAACACTGTGGCTGTTAGCACCTGACCAGGCATTTCCAGGCCTGCTGGGTTTCAATGGGAAGTTGATTGACCAAGACCTGGCTGCATGAACAGTATCTGTTCCAGCTCTGCAATTTGCAAACTGGCTAGGTTTAAACACCTATGTTATGCCCACAAAAATGACCTTGAGCTTCCAGTTGCCTGCCATTTCAACACACCACACAGTGTTGCCTGGCCAACATCTGTCTCAGGCTTGCTGCAGTGCTCCAGAGAGGCTCAACACAAGCTGGAAGAACAGCATCTCCTTTTCCACTTGGGAATCCTGCTGCCTTCAGGACTCAACATCAGGTTCAACAATTTTAGGGCTTGAGCACCTTCTCCCATGCCCTTACCCCAACCCCACACACTAGGCCTTCTCAACACCGAGATAGTAAGAACTGCCGATGCTGGAGTCAGAGATAACACAGTGAGGAGCTGGAGGAACACAGCAGGTCAGGCATGCATCAGAGGAGCAGGAAAGTCGATGTTTTGGGTCCGGTCCCTTTTTCAGAAATGGGCTGCTACCATACACAGCCCATTACAGCCACTTTTGATCCCCATCAGCAGCTATTCATTCTCCTCGGCTGACCTTTAAACACTCCTTTGTCTGCCCCAACTGGTTTTCTCCCTCTTTGAGCTCTATCTCCAACTATTGTTTACTCCTTCTCCCTCCCCCCACCCCATCTTTAGCATATATACCTACCCTTTCCTAGCTGCAATCAGTTCTGCAGAAGGGTTACTGGTCCCAAAATGTTAGCTGTACTTTGTCTCCACAGATGCTGCCTGACCTGTTGAGTTTTTTCCAGCAATTCCTGATTTTGTTTCTGATTTCTAACATCCACTGAGCTTTGGTTTTTGTTTCGATTTAGTAGGCTAATGGAATACCACGTTTATTAGGTGAGAAATCAAACAGTAAAATAAGGACTAAATAAAAACCAAAAGAAGCGCAGATGCTGTAAATCAGGAACAAGAACAAAGTTGCTGGAAAAGCTCAGC
>JAHRHZ010000223.1:10088551-10099423 GCA_024137785.1 Ginglymostoma cirratum | reverse complement strand
GCATCAGAAATCATTTCTGATGAAGGGTCTAGGCCCGAAACGTCAAGCTTTCCTGCTCCTATGATGCTGCTTGGCCTGCTGTGTTCATCCAGCCCCACACCTTGTTATCTTAGTAGGGCATTGTGAGTTACCAGTTGACGGGGATTATAGCTCGATAAACATCTTGTTAATAGCACAAAACACCTCACTCCAGGCTGGCTACATTCTTTTTTCTCTCCTTTCCGTCTGTGTCCTTTTTTTCCTTCACTTTCCTGACGTTGCGGGGAGGCCGGAGCAGTGTAGGTGGTGACTACTGGTTTTGTAGGCCCAATGCGTGGACTCCTGGAATGGTTGGTGGGGTGTTGGGTGCAGCGATGGCAGAGCTGGATCTCCTGGCTGCGGTCGGCCCGGAGCGTGGATTCTTTTGGCAGCAGAGGGTTGCCAAATACATCGGTGTCGTGCCCAGAGGGGAGATTACTGGCTGTGATCTTGGAGCCATGGTTGGGAACCCATCAGATGAAGACGAACACTATCTACGTATTTTCTTTTTATTCTTTTGTACCTCAAAATGGTGCCGGAATGTGGCAACAGAACATTTTTCACTGCATCTCCCAACATGTATGTGACAGTAAATGACGGAATGGGCTGTACAGTAGAATCATAGAATCCCTGCAGCACAGATGTGGGCCATTCGGCTCACTGAATTCACACCGACCCACCAGAGACCATCCTGTCTGGACCGACCACCCCTTCCTCCTACCCTATGCCTGTAACTCTGCACATCTCTTGGCTAACCCACATAGCCTGCACATCCCTGGACACTACAGACAATTTAGCATGGTCAATCCAACCAACCTGCACATCTTTGGATTGCGGGAGGAAATCGGAGCACACGGAGGAAACCCACGCAGAAACAGGGAGAATGTGCAAACTTCACACTGATAGCCACGAGGCTGGAATTGAACCCGGGTTCCTGTAGAAAATGTTCGTTGTAGAAGATATTTGCTGCGCAGAAACAAACATACGACTCAACAGGACAAGCCAATGTTTATGGTCCACATGAGCATCTTCTTTTTGGATGGCTGATAATTACTGGAACAATCGTGATGGACAAGTGAAAGTTACCTCCAACTAGTAGTCACCTCTTCATGACCAACCAAGGCTGATGATAGAGACCCGCTGTACCAGCACTCAAGTGCCGTCTATACATACAATGAAGGTTGTAAGAACAGAAGAAATAGAGTTGAAGTAGACCATGCAGCTTTTTGAGCCTGCTTTACTATTCAATATGATCATGGCTAATCTTGGGCTGCATTCACTTTCCTGCCAAACCTCCACTTCCAGTGATTCCCACTCCAAAGGGGAAAAAGGAAGTAAACACAGAGTAATATTTGGAAATGAACATACTGGAACGTTGTTCTGAGATATACAAAACAAGTTGAACCAGTATACAAGTTTCAGTGGTTTCTCCTTGAGAGACCAAAAATATGTCTATCACATCCTGAAATATATTCAATAATGGAGACTCCACAAATCCACAGCTAGTCAATACCAAAGAAGGAATTTCACCTCATCTCAGCCCTCATTGACTGACCCTTTATTCTGATAGTGTGTTCCTCACTCCTTCTGTTGTTTTGGATTTTTTGACCAGCAAAATAGGAGAGCATTAGATATGTTAGATGTTTTGCTATCAACTGAGGTTGTGAATCGACACTGAAGTATACTCATGAACAAAAAAGACCAACAACTTCATTATATAATGCACACATATTTACATATCTATACCATTAAAGTTTTAAGGGAACATTGATAACAGTATTAAGAATTATCTGAAAAAAGTAGGTGTTTAGACAGAGTGAGGCATACAAGATTATGACTGCACAGAATGTGCACAACAGCAAGATTAACATTAGATTTGAAATTAGAGATATCCATTCGGCAGTCTGATAACAGCAGGGAAGGACCTGTTCTTGAACCTGTTAGGACTTGTGTTCAAGTTTCTGTATCTTCCGTCTGATGGAAGAGTCTGGAAGAGAGTACTACTGAAGTATGAGGCGTCCTTGATAAGGTTGGCAGTCTTTCCACGGCAATGAGAAGTGTAGATGGAGTCCATAGATGGACTTTTGTGATGGTCTGAGCTGTGTGCGCAACTTTCTGTAGTTTCTTATTGTCCTGGGCAGAGCAGCTGCCATACTAAGCTGTTATGCACCTGGGTAGAGAGCTCTCTATGGTGCATCTGTAAAAGTTGGTGAGAGTCCTTCTGGACATGTTGAGTTTACTAAGCCAACTGAGGAAGAAGGGGCATTGTTGTGCCTTCTTGACTGTCGAATCTACGTGGGAGGTCCAGGATAGATTGTTAGTTATTGTCACTCCTAGGAACTTGACACTATTAACTGTCTCCATTGCAACTCCATTGTTGTACATAGGAGCATGTCCTCCTCCTTTCTTCCTGAAATCAATGGTCAGGTCTTTTGTTTTGCTGATATTGAAAGAGAGATTACCATGGCACCATGACACCAAGCACTCTATCTCCTTCCTTTATTCTGACTCATCATTTTTCATTGGTCATGGTTGGGTCATTGGTCATGGAAACATCATATATGCATGATCCTGTTTGTATCTCTCAATTCTGGTAACTACTATGACAAATGCTGAAGGAAATTAAAGGGTAAACACAACTCTAATGAGCAGTCTACACAATTTGCTTGCTGTTTTCACTAAAATCTGGTCCGTTAACTAATTGGAGGGTTAAAATACGTTAAAATAGGGTGGAGTCAGGACAGCTTCGTCAAGGGGACGTCGTGCCTGACCAATCTTTTAGAATTCTTTGAGGAGCTAACAAGCTAGTTAGACAAAGAACAGCCAGTGGATGTGATCTATTTGGGAATTTCCAGAAGGCCTTTGACAAGGTGTCACAGAGGAGGCCATTAAATAAGAGATAAAAGGTAATGCAGATGCTGGAGAATCCGAGATAACAAGCATGGGGCTGGATGAACTATGATGCTGCTTGACCTGCTGTGTTCATCCAGCCCCATGCTTGTTATCCAGGCCATTAAATAAGATGGTGTTAGGAGCAAGGTACTGGCATGGATAGAGGATTTACTGACTGGCAGAAAGCAGAGAGTGGGGATAAAGGAATCTGTTTAAGAATGGCAGCCAGTGACCTGGCGCAATTCTACAGGGGTCAGTTTGGCACAACAATTATTCATGTTATACGTTAATGATCTGGACGAAGGAAGGTTCATAGTTCCTTGAAAGTGGAGTCACAAGTAGACAGCATAGTGAAGAAGGCATTTGATACGCTTGCCTTTATTGGTCAGTACATGGAGTATAGGAATTGGCAGGTCATGTTGTGGCTGTGCAGGACATTGGTCAGGCTACTTTTGGGATACTGCGTGCATTCCTGGTCTGTCTGCTATAGGAAGGACATTGTGAAACGTGGAAGGGTTCAGAAAAAAAGAAAATTACAAGGATGTTGCCAGGGCTGGAGGGTTTGAGCTATAGGGAGAGGCTGAATAGGCTGGGACTATTTTCCTTGGAGCGTCAGAGGTTGAGGGGTGGCTTTGCAGAGGTTTATAAAATCACGAGGGGCACGGATAGGGTAAATAGATAAGGTCTTTTCCCTGGAGTGGGGGAGTCCAGAACTAGAAAGTATAGGTTTAAGGTGAGAGGGGAAATATTTAAAAGGGACCTAAGGGCCAACAATTTCACGCAGACAGTGGTGCGCGTATGGAATGTCCTGCCAGAGGATGTGGTGGAGGCTCGTACAATTACAACATTTAAAAGGCATCTGGATGGGCATCTGAATAGGAAGGGCTTGGACGATTATGGACCAAATGCTGGCAAATGAGACTATATTTATTTAGGATATCTGGTCGGCGTGGACGAATTGGACTAAAAAGAGTCTATTCCCACACAATACATCTCTATGACTCTATGACTCTATAACTGAGGGTCTTGTTGCTAAGTTTGCAGATGATGCAAAGATAGGTGGAGGCACAGGCAGTGTTGAAGTAGCAAGGAGGCTGTGGAAGGACTTGGACAAGCTAGGAGAGTGGGCAAAGATGTGGCATTTGGAATACAATGTGGAAAAGTGTGAGGTTTTGCACTCTGTAGGCAAAACAGAGGCCTAGACTATTTTCTAAACTGAGAAAGACTTCAGAAATCTGAAGCACACAGGAACTTGGGACTACTACTTCAGGAACCTCTTAACGTTAACATGTAGGTTCAGTTGGCAGTCAGGAAGGCAAATGCAATGTTAACATTCATTTCAAGAGGGCTGGAATACAACAGCAGAGATGTACTACTGAGGCTGTATAACACTTTGGGCAAACTGCATTTGGAATATAATGAGCAGTTTTGGTCCCTTTATGTAGGGAAGGTTGTGCTGGAGTTGGACGGGGTCCAGAGGAGGTTTACAAGAATGATCAAGGAGGTGAAGGGCTTGTCATGTGAAGAGTGATTGAGGACTCTGGGTCTGTACTCCATGGAATTAAGAAGGACGAGGGGAAACCTGATTGAAACTTACAGAATACGGAGATAGAGTGGACCAGGAGAAGATGTTTCTAATAGTAGGAGAGACTAGGACCCGAGGGCACAGCCTCAGAGTGAAGAGAAGACTCTTTAGAACTGAGATGAAGAGGAATTTCTTCAGCCAGAGGGTGGTGAATCTGTGGAACTCATTACCACAGAAAACTGTAGAAGCCAAGTTATTGAGAGTAATTCAGGCAGAGATAGATATGTTCTTGCTTAGTAAGGGGATCAAAAAAATGGTTATGGGATGAAGGCAAGTGAATCAGGTTGAGAAACTTTTCAACCATGATCAAATGTTGGAGCATGCTTGATGGGCTGAATGGCCTAATTATGCTCCTGTATCTTATTGTATGGTCTTGATAGAAAAAGCCTGCAATTTGGTGCTTTGTGGCATAACAATAGTATCCTACCTCTGGGCCGCAAGTTTGAAATTCAAGTATTACCTGCCTTAGTGGTTAGTCATAACATGTTCAAGCAGGTTGAGGGAGACTATTTTGAGTGCTCTTGGGCACAGTGGCAGTATCTCTACCTCTAGGCCAGACATTGAGAGTTCAAATCCCACCTGCTATAGAGGTGTGTTGTAACATATCCAAACAGGTTGGTGGATTTTTCTTTCTTTAAAAATCATGCAAACTGAGACAGAATTTTTCTGATATTTCCTTTGGTTTCAAGCCAGAAGAAAGTTACTTGTCAGCACTCATTGCAACACACCTTTGAATCTTCTATTTTTATTGTTTATTGCTCTGTTTAAGAGATTGTGAGCCCATTTGTTCTGGGAATGCGTTCCCACATATTAATGATGAAAACTGGATTGAGGCTGAAACCAGCATGACTGATAGAACAAGACAAGCTACTTGTAGACTCTCCAGGTCTTGTTTCAAGCAATTTAGTTTCTTCTGTTCTTCCCTTTCAAGCCCACAGGAACCACACACAGCAGTCTGAAGAGGTTCAGTGTTGTATGCTTTTCTGCTATTGAAATATTGCAGGTTGCTGAAGGCAAGCAGGAGAAGCAGTGATGTAGGTGGGTGGTGTGTGTAGGTAGCGCGTTTGGGAGAATAGGTTTGGGGGTTGACAGCTGTACTTATTCCAGGGAAGATTGCAGTCAACTATCCCAAAGTCCTTTCAGAAGCAAACATTTGATGAAATGACAAGTGAGGGAAATGCTTTGTTACTTAGGGAATGCCAACTTTCAATGAAAGCTCTCCGGAAGCAGTAACTCAAAGCTTTGCTATTAAAGATTCATGGCTGAGATATTTCTTCATTCTAGAAAGACAGAGGTACAGGATGAGTTGGTGAAAGCCAGAGTGGAAAAGGATGTGGGAGCTTTGCACAAAGCTTACAGCACCCCATTTCCAGAAGTTGTGAAGCCTCTGTAACCTCAACTTTCCTGTTCAATTTGATTTGGAATAAATGGCCACAGGATATCCTCAACAATGCTTTGGATTAAGCAATGATTCCCACAGTTTCCAAGCGCAGCTTTGAAACTTGTAAAACAAACTGGCTCAGCAACAAAAAAATCTGATGAGAAACCAACAGATGTCATAAATTTCCTGAAAGTGGCAAAGAAACTGAGTGATAGAATAGCATTTAAATCATGTCCATTGCCCATCATCAAACGATGAGTTTTTGTCTATGTCAAGAGCACCGTATAATTAAATCCAAATTTCTTTCTTTGGGTGACTATGCTCCAGATTGAGTGGTTGCAATAATGATGAAAATTGCAGAATTTGCCAACACAGCAAACTGTGAAATTGATAGCAATTTCTGTGGTTCAGAAATATGCAATTACATACTCAAAATCTGGAAGCTGTTGGCAATGATATGCCTCTTCGCCACATGGTGGGAGGTGATAGTGTAATTGTATTGTTACGGGACAAGTAATCCAGAAACACAGGTAACAAGGCAGGAATCTGGAGCTCCATATGACTTCAGACCAACAGAAATGTGGTTGACTCTTAACTGCCCTCTGAAATGGTCAAGCAAGCCATTATATTAAACTAAGAAACAGCCTTTAAAAGAAAGGAATGAAAACAGATGGGCCACCTAGCATTGCATTATGACGCTGGAAACAACAACAGCACTGTTGCCCCATCAAAGTCCTCCTTACCAACATTTGGGAAATCTGCCTCACAAACTAGTCTAGCAACAGCCCGATATTACCATATACATTGAATCACAGCTTACAGACAATATCTCAGATACCATTATAGGTGCTGTCCCACTGGCAGGAAAGAGACACAAGTGTGATGGCTCACTGGTATATAAGCAGGAGGGAGTTTGTCTGGGAGTCCCCAACATTGACTCTGGACTCAATGAAGTATCATGGCATTAGGTCAAACGTGGGCAAGGAAACCTCCTGCTGGCTGCCACTGAATGATGCAAGGGCATGGAATGTACTCTGGGGTGGGACTTCAATATCAATTGCCAAGAGTGGCTCAGCAGAATCACTCCCAATCAAGCTTTCTTCACTATTCATTCATGGGAGGAGGCTAGGCCAGCATTTATTACCTATTGCCCAGAAGGCAGTTAAGAGTCATCTGCATTGCTGTGGGTCAGGCCAGACCATTTAAGGATGACAGTTCCCTTCCCTAAAGCAGATTAATGAACGAGATGCATTTTTCCCGATGATTGGGAATGGTCATTATTAGATTCTGAATTCCAGATTTTTATTGAATTCAAGTTCTAACTATCTGCCGTGGCAGGATTCAAACCCAGGTCCCCAGAATATTACCTGGGTCACTGGTTTAACAGTCCAGTGATAATTCCACTAGGTCATTGCTTCCCCTGCTGGTTGGGTCCTAGAGCTGAGACTAAGGCTGCAGCAAGTGGTAAAGAAATCAACAAGAGAGAAATATATTCTTGACCTCATCCTCACGAATTTGTCCGTGATGGTAACAGTAGAGTGACCAGCACACATTCTCTGTGGAGATAAAGCCCCCACCTCGACCTTCAGGAGATCCTCCATCATGTTGTGTGGCGCTGAATCATCATTTCCAGTGAAGGTTTTAAAATATCTCACACATTGCGAACTAACTTGTGTTTATTTGATGAATAAGCAAATAGTCATATGGAAGCAAACAGCGTTAAACAACTATCACTGTCAATATATAGATCACATATGACCATGGATAAAATTATGGAATTCAACACAATGTTTGTAGACTTCTCACAAAGAACAAAGACCAGACTTATGAAGCCAATTTATCAGACTTCAATAGTCAGGTGCAATGTCCCTGCCTTAAAAAAATGTATTATCTTTATTCATTCATTGACTTACGGGCATTGCTGTCTAGATCAGCATTTATTGCCCATCCCTAATTGCCCAGAGAGCAGTTAAGAATCAACCACATTGCTGTGGGTCAGAAGTCACATATAGGCCGGACCAGGTAAGGATGGTAGTTTCCTTCCCTAAAGGGCATCGGTGAACCAGATGGGTTTTTCCCTGGCAATAATTTTGGAGTCATCATGACACTCTTAATTCCACATTTGTATTGATTTAAAATCCCACCATCTGCCATGGCAGGATTCACACTCAGGTCCTCAGAACATTACTTGGGTCTCTGGCTTAAAAGTCGAGCAATAATTGCTACCCTGTATGATGTGGATAATGTTCCTAATCTTCATCTCTGTGTATATCCCAAACTGAATTTGAAAAAAAATGATATTCCCAGACGACCCGGGGTAAAAGCATTCAGCTCAGCAGGTCTGGCAGCATCTGTGGAGAGAAATCAGAGTTAACGTTTCGTGTCCGGTGATGCTTCCTTAGAACTGAGGAAGGGTCACTGAACCTGAAACGTTAATTCTGATTTCTCTTCACAGATGCTGCTAGACCTGCAGAGCTTTTCCAGCAATTTCTGCTTTTGTTTCTGATTTATGGCTTCTGCAGTTCTTTCGATTTTTATAAAAACCTTTGGTGCATGTTTGTTGGAAGCTAATCTTTTGTAAACTTATCGTGCTTTCAGCTCTGTTGTAGCCCCCTGAGGACTCTTTGACCTTTTAATTTGCAAGCATTCATGTTAAAGCAATGTAATGTGAAGGTAAACCCTAATTTTAAACTGTTTCTTCCAAAATGTTTGAGCCAAATGCACCAAATACACACCACAGGTTAATAATTCAGCAAAAAATTGGTTGGGATATAAAATAGGTGGCACCCCAAATCCATCCCTCGCACAATTACATTAAAATTATATCATAGTTTCTAAACAAAAGAGTACAGTGAGCTGTATAGGAAGCTATGAATTAACTAAATGGGGGAACTGGCTTGTTTTCTCCATATTCCATGTTCCAATAAATGATACTGAATGGCAATCTTAAACCCTGATGCTCTGCTAAAATTGGACATGCATTGCTCTATGTTTTCTGACAGGCTCATCCTTTAGTAAATTTGAACCCACATCTTAACTAAACACATCCATTCCATCAGCTTTACATGTTTGAAGGTCACAACCAGATGTTCTCAGGCACTCTATTTGGGTCAGGAACCCAAAAATATCTAGTGGCCACTTTAACACTGTATCATTTGACTCTTTACTCAGTTTAATTTGAAGGTGCGCTTTGTTTGAGAACTGGAGAGGCAGTAAGAAATATTGTTGCAATTTGGCAAAAAAAACCTGACTATTTTGGAGATCTAAAATAAAAACAGAAAATTTTGGCTGCAGAGAAAAGCAGATTTAACTTAATGCTCTGCCAGGGAGCATTATAACGTTAGGGAGAGGACAAGCAAAAAGTAGGAGGAGAAAGTTAAAAGTAACACTGTTTAAATGTGAAAAAAAAACAGAACTGAAGAAGGGTCACTGGACCCGAAATGTTAACTTTGCTTTCTCTCTACAGATGCTGACTGACTTGCGGAGTCCCGCCAGCAATTTCTGTTTTTGTTTCAGATTTCTAGCATCTGCAATTTTATTTTTCTGGAAAAGAATTAAAACTATGGGTGAGGTCCACATGTCTTTGATGGAGGAGTGCTGAAAAACTTGTTTCTTAGGAGAGGAGGTTGTGATGCAGTAGTATTTCCGCTGCTTGAGTGATCCACTCTAATGTAACATCAGTTCAAATCCCACCATTAAGACCTGTTCAAGTTTGAATCTAATTAATAAACCTGATATTATAGCTAAATGAATGACAAAAGGTAATGTGGCAACCTGTAATTGGTATTGGCACAGTTTTGCCAATTAATGATAACAAAATAATTGTCTTAAAACCCCATTTGGGTCACTACTGCGTTTAAGGGAAGGAAATCTGCCATCCTCGTTTGATCTAGCCTAGGTGTTGCTCCAAACTGACAGCAGATAGGCCATAACACCATAAAAAATATGAACAGGATTAAGCTAAGTCCCTTGAGCACGCTCCGCTATCCAATAGGATCACGGCTGATCTGGCATTCCTCACATTCACTTCCCTGCCCTTTCCCCATAATCCTTGATTGCACTATTGATCAAAAATCTACCTCAGCTTTGAATATACGCCAGGACTTTGCTCCCCCAACACGCCTCCCCACCCCCCCAACCCCACCACCACCACCGCAACAAACATTCTATGGCAAGGAGTTCCAAAGGCTCATAACCCTTTGGAAGAAGAAATTCCTTCTCATCTCAAGCATGAATTGGTTTGCCGCTTTATTCTGAGTCTAACCCTTCCAACCCTTGTCTTTCCCATGGGGGGAGACATCCTCTCAGCATTTTACCCCGTCAAGCCCCTTAAGAATCCTACATGGTTCAATGAGATTACTTGTCATTCTCCTAAATGCCAGTGAGTAGAGTCCCAAAGTGCTTAATCTTTGCTGATAACACAATTTCTCTGCATCAGGGATCATCCTAGTGAACATTCTTTGAACTGCTTCCAATGAAATGACATCTTTCCTTAAACAGGGGGACCAAAACTGCTCACAGTACTCCAGATGTGTTCTCAGCAGCACCTTGTACAGTTGCTGTAAGACTTCCTTACTCTTATACTCCATCCCCTTCAAATAAGGGTCAGCATCCCATTAGCCTAACTGATTATCTGCTGCATCTGTGTGTTAGCTTTTGACATTTAATGCACAAGTTCCCCCAACTCCCTTTATGTTGAAGCTCTCTGTAATTTTCTCTATTTAAGTAAGACCCTGTTCTATTGTTCTCCCTTCCAAACTGTACAACTTCACATTAGTCCACATTATGCTCCATTTGCCAACTCCTTGTCCACCTCCTTAATCTATCAATATCTCTCTGAAAACTGTCTGTATCCCTCTTGCATCAGAGATAAAAGGTACTGCAGATGCTGGAGAATCCGAGATAACAAGGCGTGGGGCTGGATGAACACAGCAGGCCAAGCAGCATCATAGGAGCAGGAAAACTTGACGTTTCGGGCCTAGACCCTTCATCAGAA
>JAHRHZ010000223.1:10032991-10088151 GCA_024137785.1 Ginglymostoma cirratum | reverse complement strand
GCTCCTATGATGCTGCTTGGCCTGCTGTGTTCATCCAGCCCCACGCCTTGTTACCCTGTATCCCTCTTGCAACCTGCCTTTCCACTTATCTTTGTATCATCTACAAATTTGGCTTCAGTACATTCACTGGTTTCTTCCACGTTATTAATATATATCGCAAACAGTTGTGGTCCTAGCACTGATCCTTGTGGAATCCTACTGATCATGGGTCACAACATGAAAAAGAACCTTTATCCCCACTCACTGTTTTCTGCCCATGAGGAAATTGTCTACCCACTCCAGTATGCTACCTCCAACACTGTGGGCTCTTATAACTTTAACTTTTGTGAGGTGCCTTGTTGAATGCCTCCTGGAAGTCCAAATACAACATATCTACCGGTTCCCCTTTATCCATTCTAGTTCAAACTTTCTTAAAAATCTCTAATGAATTAGTCAGATATGGTCTAACAAGGTGTAGAGCTGGATGAACACAGCAGGCCAAGCAGCATCATAGGAGCAGGAAAGCTGACGTTTCGGACCTGAACCCGTCTTCAGAAATGGGGGAGGGGAAGGAGGTTCTGAAATAAATAGGGAGAGAGGGGGAGGCAGATAGAAGATGGATAGAGGAGAAGATAGGTGGAGCGGAGACAGACCGGCCAAAGAGGCAGGGATAGAGCCAGTGAAGGTGAGTGTAGGTGGGGAGGTAGGGAGGAGATAGGTCAGTCCAGGGAGGACGGACAGGTCAAGGGGGCGGGATGAGGTTAGTAGGTGGGAGGTGGGAGTGGGGCTTGAGGTCGGAGGAGGGGATAGGTGAGAGGAAGGACAGGTTAGGGAGGCGGGGACGAGCTGGGCTGGTTTTGGGATGCGATAGGGGGAGGGGATCATCTTCTATGATGCTGCTTGGCCTGCTGTGTTCATCCAGCTGTACACCTTGTTATCTCAGATTCTCCAGCATCTGCAGTTCCTACTATGTCTAGTCAGGCATGGGTTGCATTTCATGACGCCATGCGAACTCTGCATGATTAGGCAATGATTTTCCAAATGTGCTGCTATTACTTCCTTAACAATTGATTCCAATACTTATCCAACAATAGATATTAGGCTAATCATCCTGTTGTTACCTGCTTTTTGCATTTTTGAACAAGTTTTCCAATCCTCTCAAACGATGTTTGAAAAATTACAACTAATGCATCCATTATCTCTGTACTAACTTCTTTTAGGATTCTAGAATGTATGTCATCAGAGCAGGGGCTTTTTTACCTTTAGCTCCATCAGTTTGTCTGTTACTACTCCTCTGGTGATGGTGATGGCCCTTAATTCCACCCCTGTATTCTTTAGTATGACTGAGATGTTGGAAATATCTTCCACCATAAAGACCGATGCAAAGTTTAAATTTATAGGGCAAGGAGTGGGTTGTCTAATGGATTTAGTTTTGAAAGTACCTGAGAGGGCAAAAAGGGAGGAGGTAGGGAATAGGGAAAGGAAGTGAGAGAAGGCTTGAGTGTTGGCAGCAAATAAAGAAATGATTGCCTTCCAATGGACAAGAAAGAATAAATGGAATATATGAGCAAAATTGAGGAACTGGAAGCAGAAATCACTCTTGGGAGATATGACGTAGTCGCATTGACAGAAAAATGGCTCAAGCCAGAACAGGACTGGATACTTAACATCCTGGGACTTAAGGTTTTCAGAGGGTAGGTTAAAAAATGGAGGTGTCATAGTCTTGGTCAAAGATCATATCATAGCTCTTGACTGGAGTGCAGTTCCTGAGTGAGAATCTAGATGGTTGGAAATGAGAAACAAGAAGAAGTGGTGACCTTACTGGGTACTTATTATTGACCTCTAAATAGCAGGATGGAAGTAGAAAGAGACAGTGCTTGTTGGCAGATTATGGAAGCCTGCAGGACAAATCGGGTTGTGATTGTTGGTGGTTTAAATTACCAAAGGGTAGCCTGGAAAGAAAGTGGGGAGCTTGAAAGGGGAGCATTTCCACCAATGAGTGCAGGCAAACTGTTTGGAACACTACATTTCCAGTCCTATCAGACAGGAAGCCGGGCTGAATCTGGTCCTCGGAAATGAGATAGGCCACTTGGAAAATGTCAGGGGGATGAGCAGTTGGGAAATAGTGGTCGTAACAAAATAATGTTCAATATTAAGTTGGAAAAGGGTACTATAGAGATTTTAGAGGCAAAGAAAGATTAGAGAAATTGAGCTTATTGCCTTTCAAACAGAGTAGATTAAGAAATGAACAATTTTGACAGGGTGAAGAAGGATATTCTGTTTCTATTAGTTGGTGTGTCATTAACTAAGGGCCATGATTTCATGACTATCAACAAGAGAACTAGGAATGAAATGAAGAGAAACATCTTTACTCAGAAAGCTGTCAGGATTTGGAATGCACTGCCTGGAATAGTGTTGGAGGTGGATTCCATAAGTGGTTTCAAAAGACCCCTGAATATTTAATTGAAAGGGATAAATTTAGAGGGCCAAGGCGATAGGGCTGGACTGTGGGACTAGCTGGGTAGCTCGTTCAAAAGCCAGCACAGAAATGATAGGCTGAATGGCCTCTTTTTGTACTATAAAAATTTTATGGTTCTATAGTTCTGAAATATCTGTTCATCTCCACTGCCATTTCCATGTTCCCCAAAACTATCTCTCCAAATACATTTTCAAAGGGGCCAATGTTCACTTTGACCGATCTCTTCTTTTATTATAAAGAAGCTCTTATTGTCAGTTTTTATATTCCTCACTAGTTTGATCTCATAGTTTATGTTTTATGAATTTATTATCTTTTCAGTTCTCCTTTTTTAGATTCTGAATTTATCCCAGTCTTTAGGATTCCTTATATGCTCTTTCTTTTAAGTTAATACTCTCATTCACTTCCTTAATTAGCCATGGTTGGATTATCCCTCTCTGAAAACTTCTTCTAACTGGCATGTATTTTTGCTAATAGTCATGAATTACCTCCTTAAATATCTGGCACTGCTTGCTTACTGTCAATCCTGCTAATCTATCCACCCAATAAAAACTGACAGAACTGTGGATGCTGTAAATCAGGAACAAAAATAGAAGTTGCTGGAAAAGCTCAGCAGGTCCCAATCAGGATTAATGTTGCAGATCCGGTGTCCAGATCGGAGGAAGGGTCACCAGACCCGAAACATTGACCCTGATTCATTTCTTCACAGATGCTGTGAAACCTGCTGAGCTTTTCCAGCAACTTCCAGCAATCCAACTCGCTACTATTTAGTTTAAAATCCTAACTACAGCCCTGAATATGTGGTTCCCCAAGACTATGGTCCCAACATGATTCAGGTGGAGCCTGATGCTTCAGAACAGTCCCTGATGCCTTTGTCCCAGAAATTCAAACTCATTTCTCCTACACCAATCTCTGAATTACGTGTTTATCTGTTTAACCTTGTGGACCCTGTGCCAATTAGTTGGTAGCTCGGGTGATGATCCAGAGATTATTACCTTTTTGGCTCTGCTTTCTAAGGTAGCCCCCAGCTGCTCATATTCTGTCAGCAGAACCTCTTTCCTCTTTCTATCTATATTGTTGGTATCTCCGTGAACCATGACAACTGGACCCTTCCCCTCCCACTTCAAAGTTCCTTTGCAGCTCAGCTGGGATATCCTGAACCGGGGCATCATGCAGGCAACACAGCTTTTTTAACTCCTGATCCTGGCCAGAGGGAACAGAGTCTATTCCCCTGACTGTGCTATCCCCAATTATAACTACATTTCTCTTTTCTTCCCTCTTTTGAATGCCTCCCTGGACCATGGTACTATGGTCAGTTTCCTCATCCTCCCCACAGCCCCCGCTTTCACCCACAGAGGGGGCAAGAATCTCAAACTTGTTAGACAAGCTCAAGAGATGAGGCTTTTTCAGCACTACCTCCTGGATCCCTCCATCTGTGTTGCTGATAATCACACCCTCCTGTTGCTGACCATTGACTGAATTTGATATTTAATCTAAAGGGTGTGGCTGACTCCTGACACATGCCATCCAGGTAACTCTCCCGCTCCCTGATATCATCAATTCTGAGCCAGAGTTCCTCAAGAAACCAACACTTAATAAAGGTGTGGTCACTATTGACCACAATAGGGCCTGCCAGCTCCCATATTATGTAGGTACAGCATATTACCTGGCCCTGCATCTCTATTTTACTTACTTAGTTCTTAATTTGATTTTTAAACATTACCTATTGGTCTTTTAGTTTGTAATCTGCAAATATTTCTCCAATTTATCTTCATTCTGAATGTAACCTGTGATGTTACTCTATGATGTTACTCTTTGCTTTGTGCTGGGCCCTGGATTTTGGGCTTCAGTTTAATCTGTTAAAAAGATTATACAAAATATGAGCCAATAAAGTAAGCATAAAGCACCTTTTCCCCTCTGCATTGAAATCCCACACTTCTCCATTCCTGAACTATGTACTAACTCAGGACGTGTCTTGCTTCGGATATGATTTCTCCTCCCTGACCATGCAAAGCTTACTGAGGAATTTCTGAAGAAGGGTCCCAGCCTGAAATGTCAACCTTCCTGCTCCTCTGCTGCTGCCTGGCCTGCTGTGTTCCTCCAGCTTCACACGGTGTTATCTCTTATTACTGAGGAGTTATTGCCTTTTAACTAGCCTAGTAGCGACACCCACAGATTAACTTGAAAGAGTTATTCAAAGTTACTGGTTGAAAACAAGAGATGCTGGAGATCACAGCAGGTCAGGCGACATCCATGGAGAGAGACCAAGCTAACGTTTTGAGTCTAAATGACTCTATCAGAGCTGATGTGAAGTGTAGGGGACGGGGTGAAGTGCTGGGGGAGAAAGGATGTTGATAGTTCAGATTATGTGAGAATGGCAGAACAATAGTGTGTCTAACTGCCAGACAGGAAAGAACAGACAGTCCCACTGGAGTTGGGAGAGGGGAGAGAGGACAGAGAATGTAACAAGTAAAGCTAAAAGAAAGGGAAGGAATTGGAGGGGGTTCACAATTCGAAGGTATTGAACTCACTATTAAGCCTGGAAGGTTGTAAGGAACCTAGTCTGAAGTTGAAACATAGAAACAAAGAAGATAGGAGCAGGAGGAGGCCGTTCAGCCCTTCGAGACTGCTCCGCGATTCATCACAATCATGGCTGATTATCCAGTTCAATAGCCGAATCCCGCTTTCTCTCTATAACCTTTGATCCCATTTGCCCCGAGTGCTATGTCTAGTCGCTTTTTGAATACATTCAATGTATTGAATGCATCAACTACTTCCTGTGGTAATGAATTCCACAGGCTCACCACTCTTTGGGTGAAGAAATGTTTCCTCATCGCCGTCCTAAATCATCTATCCTGAATCCTCATATTGTGACTCCTGGTTCTGGACGCACCCACCATTGGGAACATACTCCCTGCATCTACCCCATCTAGTCCTGTTAGAATTTTATAAGTCTCCATGAGATCCCCCTTCCTTCATCTGAACTCCAATGAAATCAGTCCCAACCTGGTCAATCTCTCTTCATACGTCAGACCTGCCATCCCCAGAATCAGCCTGGTAAACCTTTGCTGCGCTCCCTCAACAGCAAGAGCATCCTTCCTCACAAAAGGAGACCAAAACTGCACACAATATTCCAAGGCCCTGTATAACTGCAACAACACATCCCTGCTCCTGTACTCAAAACTTCTTGCAGATGTTGTTACTCCAGTGTGCACTGTTATTCACTGGAGCATTGCAGCAAGCAGAGGACAGACAATTGGGCATGCGAGCAGGATGCGATGTTAAAATAACCAAATCGGGGAAGGCTGGGGTCATGCTTGTGCACAAACTGGGAGACTTTAGCAAAGTGGTCACCCAGTCTACATTTGGTTTCCCCAGTGTAGAGTAGGCCACATTTGGTGCAGCGAATACAAATACACAAGATTGGAGGAGGTACAGGAGAAATGCTGCTTCATCTGGAAAGACTGTTTAGGCCCTTGGATGGTGAGCAGGGAAGAGATGAAGGTGCAGGTGTTGCGCCTTCTGTAGTTAAATGGGAAGATGCTGTGGGAACGCAGGGTGGTGAGGGCGGTTGAGGAATGGAGTAAGATGTCCCAAAAGGAATGATCCCTGCGAAATGCAGACAGGGGAGTGAGGGGAAGATATGTTTGGTGCTAGCATTCTGCTGGAGTCGTCTGAAATGGCAGAGAATGATCCTTTGAGTGCAGAGGCTAGTGGGATGAAAAGTGAGTACATAGGAGATGCGATCACACTTTTGGGAGTGATGGGAAAGGGGCAAGGGCAGCTATTTTCTATTAAGTAGTCTGACTTTATCAGCACCTTTCTCTCTCATGTTCCAATTACATGGGATAAGACATTATCTGATGACATATTCTAATAATTAACATTGTAAATATTAACCGCTACATGACATGAAGGATAGCAAAACACACCAAGAGTTAAATGTGTATTCATGTCAGTACTTCACTCCATCCTGTGATGCTGCAATACCTTTATAAGACTGAATAACATGGATAATGTTGATGTTCTACATTAGTATTGCAGATATTACTGAACAACCTGTTTGGGCATGTCATTAAAAAAACTATGGAGCGACGGAACTTGAACAAAGGCCTTCTAGCCCAGAATTAGGGACACTACCACTATGCCACCAGAGCCCCTCCATTATTGTTATAGATATTTTAAATCAACCTGTTCAGATATATTATGACACAGACCTGGAGCAGTTGGTACTTGAACACCAGGCTTCTGACTCAGACGTAAGGACATTACCACTGTGCCACAAAAGCCCTGCAATTCGTGTTATATATAGAGACTTTAATTCAAATGCTGCTGTCTCAGAGGAAACCGGTGGCGATTAATAGCAATTACACTTAATTTATCCTTAAATTGTGACAGTAGTTAAGCCTCCCACACACTTAAACTTCTTTGCAGGCTCATTAACCAGCTTTCCAACCTTCCCTGATTCTATGATTGAGGCGCAGTTTGGAGCCAAAGATTCCATGGGAACCTTTACTAATAAATTAACGTTAACAAGATCACGGACACTTTAATCAACCAGGGACTTGTCTAGTGCTTAAATAGCTAAGAGTATTTGCAGTTATTACTCTTGGCTCCCGATATCTGTATGTTGTGTTAACAGCAAAATGAGACACCCCATTTGCCTGCCCTAAAGCCCAAATCCTTTTATATATGTCTGTGTCACCTGATCATTCATTGTGTGTCAAATTCCTGAATGGATAGGAAGGTGGAAGGTCAGTCAAGCCATTTTATCTCATCCACGCTGATGCAGGCAAACATCTCTCCATCTCCATGACCAAGAGTCTTTTATATCAAAACTTTTGCTTCTCATTTATATAAAAGATTTGGATGAGAATATCGGAGGCATGGTTAGTAAGTTTGTAGATGACACCAAAATTGGCGATATAGTTGACAATTAAGAAGGTTATCTAAGATTACAAAGAGATCTTGATCAATTCGGTCAATGGACTGAGGAGTGGCAGATGGAGTTTAATTGGGGTAAATGAGAGACATTGCATTTTGGCCAAACAAACAGAAGCAGGACTTATACAATTAATGGTTGAGCCATGGGTAGTATTGTAGAACAGAGAGACCTAGGGTTTTAGGTAAATAATTCTATGAAAGTTGCATCACAGGTAGATAGGTTGGTTAAGAATGTGATTAGCATGCTTGCCTTCATTACTCAGAGGTTTGTGTATCGGAGTTGAGATATTGTGTTGAGGTTGTACAAGACATTGGTAAGGCCTCTTCTGGTGTACTGTCTGCTGTTCTGATCACCCCACTACAGGAGGGATATTATTAAATTGGAGAGTCTTTAGAAAAGATTTACTAGGATGTTGCTAGGAATGGAGAGTTTGACTTATAAAAATAGGCTGGGACCTTTTTCACTGGAGAGTAGGAGGTTGAGGGGTGACTTTATAGAGGTTTATAAAATCATGAGGGACATAGATAAGGTGAATAACAAGGGTCTTTTCCCTAGGGTGGGAGAATTCAAAACTTGGGGCCATATTTTTAATGAGAGAGGAGAATTTTTTAAAATGGACATGGGGGGGCAACTTTTTTACATAGGGAGTGGTTCATGTATGGAATGAACTGCCTGAGAAAGTGATGGATACAGGTACAGTTACAACATTTAAAAGATATTTGGATAAGTACGTGAATAGGAAAGATTTGGAGGGATATGGGCCAAATGCAGGCAAGTGGGACTAATTTGGTTTGGGGGAAAGTGGTCAGCATGGACTAATTGGCTCAAAGGGTTTGTTTCCATGCTGTATAGCTCCATGACTCTAGAAGTGAGAATATTCCCTCCCTGACGCTAGACCCAAACAGCTACCTGTACACTCACTTTTCACCTGAAGATAATCTTTCCAACATTAGTTCTAAACTTTTCTTATGCTGGTTTGAACCTGAAACTTCTTTGCCTTACTGCCATGGTTCAACTGGAAGTGTTATTCTGTTTTTTTTTTAACTATCATTGACATCTTGCCTTTCTTTATAAACTCAAGATGTCTCTCTCACCAACTTTGAGGGATGAGCATCTCTTTTGTGTCTTGATGGCCAAAATTGGGAAAGATATTCAACCTGAAGGAAAATGAAGAAAGATTAGGTAGGTCGAGATAACATAGCGTGGAGCTGGAGGAACATAGCAGGCCAGGCAGCATCAGAGGAGCAGGAAAGTTGATGTTTTGGGTTGGGACCCTTCTTCAGAAATGGGGGATGGGGAAGGGAGAAGGGAGCTCTGAAATAAATAGAGGAGGGATGGGGTTGGGGAAGGTAGGTGGGATGGTGATAGGTGAGTGCAAGTAGGCAGTGGTGGGGAGTGGTCAGTGAGGTGGGAGGGGCGGATAGGTGGGAGAGAAGACAGAGAGGGCAAGGAGGTGGGGATGAGAGGGAGGGTTGGTCATGGGATGAGGCCAGGGGCGGGGAGATTTTGAAACTGGTAAAGTCCACATTAAGGCCATTGGGTTGTAGGCTTCCAAGGCGGAATATGAGGTGCTGCTCTTCCAGTTTCTGGATGGCATCATTGTGACACTGAAGGACACCCAGGATGGACATGTCATTCAGGGAGTGGGAGGGGGAGTTGAAGTGGTTCGCGACTAGTCATTTGTTGCGAACTGAGCGTAGGTGCTCTACAAATCAGTCTCCAAGCCTCTGCTTGGTCTCGCCGATGTAGAGGAGGCCACCTCAGGAGCAGCAGATGCAATAGACCACATTAGCGGATGTGCAGATGAACATCTGTCTGATGTGTTATCTCTGACTCTAGCATCAGCAGTTCTTACTATCTCTTAGATAGGTTGAGTTGTTTTCCTTAGAGCAGGATAGACTCAGTGCGGGGGGTCCTGAATGAGGTGAACAAAGATCTGAGGAGCATTGATGGGGTAGCTAGAAAGGAACATTTTCAATTCATAGAGGGGCACAGTTTTGAGCTAAGTAGCAGGAGGTTTGGAGGGGAATTAAAGATTTTCTTTTCAACAAGAATGTTGTGAGTATCTGGAACTGACCGTCTAAGAGAGAGGTGGTGATGGGGACCCTCAAGACATTTAAGATGTCCTCAAGAAATGTCATAGCATACAAGATGACAGGCCGAGTGTGAGAAAATAGGATTAGAGTAGATAGATGCTTAATGACTGGCATGGACATAATGGACTGAAGGGCCTCTTTCTGCGCTGCAAAATTTCTATGTCCCTGAGGTATTGTCTTTTGAGATTTACCATCAATGCTCTCACGGTGCACCTTCTGGGTGAAAAGATATTTGCTCAGATCTCCTCTAAATCTCCTCCTCCTTATTTTAAAACTCCACACCCTGCTTTTTGACTCCTCCACTAAGATGGACAATTTCTTCCACTCTACATTGTCAAGGCTCTAAATAACTCTGTACACCTTGGTCTTCCCTGTTCTGAGGAAAACAAATCCCCTGCCTATCCAACCTTTCTTCATAGCTGAGTGCTACGTGAGAGTGGTCTCAAGACTATTAAAGTAAGTCTGGTGCCCACGTATTGTTTGTATTTTGATCTGGATATTTGAAAAGTTGGGTAACATCCTGGTGAATCTCCTCTGTACGTTCTCTAATGCAATCACATCCTCCCTGCAGCATGGCAACCAGAACTGCACACAGTACTCTAGCTGTGGCCTAACTAATGCCACATACAGCTTCACTATAACCGCCCTGTTCTTGTCTTCAATGCTTTGACTAATCAATGCAAGTATCCCTTATGCCTTCCTACATTTGGCGATGCAACACTCCCTGAATACTGCACTGGAACCTTTGCTTAATTTACGTGCTTAAATCGGGGACCAACTTTGAATCTATAAACATCTGACTCAAAGCTGTAACCAACTGAGTCAAGCTGGAAAAAAAAAATCATAAATCATTGAAATGAGTTTTAGCAGTAAGTTTGAAATGATGATCTAGCAGCTTTTTTTTATTGTTAAGTATGATTTCTTCACGGTTTTGCTCTAAGTGCTATAATTATCCCTCCTAGGATTTTGGTATGCTCTTGGTTTTATCAGCTGATAAGGTGCAAATTAATAGTAGGAGAAAGCAATGCATCTGGGGGGTGAGATAGCAGGTTATCTCACTTAGCAAGTTGACATTTGCTTGGCTTGCTGATGACAGCATGATTTATAAAACACATTACGAGACTGCCTGCTAATGTCTGTCTCAGTATTTAACTCTGCTGAGAGAATCATTCAACTTTACTTGCTAAAGTAGTTTAATTTCTGATTACAGTTCAAGTCCTGTCACTGCAATGAAAATATTAAAGTAAACTTCCCCTGAACACTTCGTGAGTTTATTTAGTCAATCGTTTAACTATCAAGAGTCTCTGGTCTGTGTTAAACTAGTTGTTTTCAGTGAGAGTGGTCTCAAGACTATTAAAGTAAGTCTAGTGCCCACTTATTGTTTGTATTTTGATCTGGATGTTTGAAAGGCCAATTCATTTTCCTGGTAATTGGGCGACAGAAAGTGGTAACAAGGATGGATGTCATTAATTGGAGCCCAGCATTGCTGAGAACACTACTGTGCCTTTTCTTAGTTTGTAATACTCTCCTCCCTGACTTAGGGTTGCAGATTCAAGGGCTGGCATGCTTTGACAAGAGAGAATCTAATCATTGCCCCTTGATGTTTAATAGCACTATCAAAATCCTGGGCTTACCATTGAACATAAATTGAACTGACGAAGCCATATAATTAATCTGGCTACAAGAGCAGGCCAAAGGCTTGGAATCCTATGGCAAATATCTCAACTCCTGACTCCACAAAGCCTGACTGCGCATTATAAGGCATGAGTTAGGAATCTGACAGAACGCTTCCCTGAATGGGTCCGACTCCAAAAACACACAAGAAGCTAGAAACCATCCAGGATAAAGCAGCCTATTTGTTTGGTACCTCATCAACTATCCTCAACATTCCCTCCTTTCACGACAGTGGCAAAAGTGTGTACCATCGACAAGGTGCATCACAATCACTTACAAAGGTTCCTCTAACAGAACCCACCAAACTTCTAACCTCTCTGTGGAGAATGACAAGGGAAACTGATGCTTCAGAACACCACCACTTACAGATTCTCCACCAAGCCACACAGTATCCCAACTAGGAACTAGAATCGCTATTCTTTCATTTTAGTACTGTCTCTTTTTGACAACACTGTGGGTGCACCTACAACCCAAAGATTGCTGCGGTTCAAGAACACAATTTACCATCTCTGTCTCCAGGGCAATGAGAAAATGGACAATAATGGAGGAAATAGACAACAGTGTGCCCAATGCATGAATGAATAATAAAAAGCTGAAAATTCCACTTTAAGGAGCTCTTGTGTCACAGATTGCAGAAGTGCCTGGTCTATGTCTATTTGGATCAATGTGACAGACAACAGCAGCACCACTGAAAGAACATTAAGTGCTGGCTTTGAATAAAATGTGCCCCTCAACAAACATCACTAAAAATAAATTGATCAGCCCTTTACAAAACCAAAAATCGATCCGAGATAAAACGAGCAATTGTCAGAAATACTCAGCAGGTCTGACTGCGTCTGTGATAGAGAGAGAATTAATTCGCAGTCTGGTTTTGGGTGCCCCCAGTGGGCATGTTCATGTTCTGGATTTGTGTTTAAAATTGGGTACTTACGTTTTCTTTTCGGGGACTGGGGGTATTCTCTAGAGTTGGCCTTCTTTTTGTGGGGCGGTGCCAACTATTAGTTCTTGGCGCTACTGAAACAACTGGAACAAACCAATTGGTGGACAGCTGCAGGTGGGTGGGACTTCCTCCCACTAATGGACAGAACAGGAAGTCCTGCCCTCCAATCACTTAGCCCCTCAGTGCCTTACGACAGTGGGACTGACTTCTTCTTGGTTGGAAGGGAGCAAGCTGGCTTTCTGGGAATACACGGTTGCCACCATAACACCCACACCCACCCCTGTAATCTACCCCTGGCCAAATATTTCAGGTCAGTGATATGAAACATTGGCATGTTTCATATGAAACATATGATATGAAACATTGGCACTGTTTTTCTCTCCACAGATTCTCCCTCGTAGCATCAGCGATGTCTGGCATGAAAGCCAATGCGTACTGTCGGCCTCAGCGTGGACTCAGACTCCTTGCCTCAGCGCGGTCTCAGACTCCCGGGGTCAGCGTGGTTTCAGACTCCTGGCCTCAACGTGGTCTCAGACTCCTGGCCTCAGCGCGGTCTCAGACTCCCAGGCTCAGCGTGGTCTCAGACTCCCGGCATTCCCAGCCTTGACATGAAGCCCAGCATTGGTCTGGGTTGGAATGATTGTTATTCTGAACTCTTATTGCTCGATTTTTCCAATTTACGTCTGGACGTTTTATTTCTTTATGTTTAAAAAATTTTTTCCTCAGAATTTGTACTTAGAATTCTGTACCTAGGTACCTTGGAACCTGAGATGGTAAGTTAATGGCGACTTGTAAACTTTTCAATGTATTCATCTGAGTATGTGGCAATAAAACGAATTCTAATTCATTTGCATCTATCTCTGCCTTTGTTCTTTTTTTAAAATCTCAACTGTGACTTGAAAATTGTCAGCTGCATTAATAAAAATAACCATTCAGTTGGTGTTGCTGGCAAGGTCAATGGAATTCCTTGTTTCCTCTGGGAAAATGATGGTGAGCCACCTTCTTGACTCACTGCGGTCTGTACAGGGCAAGGTCTCCAACTGTGCCATCAAGAAGGTAGTTTCAAGAATTCAATCCTATAGTAATGAAGGAATTGTAATTCAGGATTGTGTATGACTTTGGAGGTGAAGTTGTTCCCTTGCGTCTGATATGCATGCTTTTTTGTTTAATTCATTGGATGTGAAGTCTCTGACTGGGCCAGCATTTATTGTTCATCTCTATTAGCCAGACGGATTTAAGAGCCAACCACATTGCTGTGAATCTGCAGTCACATATAAACCCGACCAAGTAAGGAGAGCAGGTTTCCTTTGTGAAGCGATGGTTAATCTGATGGGATTTTACAAGAATTGACACGTACATGGTCTAGATTTCCATTGAATTCAAATTGTACCGTCTGCTGTGGTGAGATTCAAACCCATGTCCCAGACCATTAATCTAGGTCTCTGTGTTACTGGTCTAGTGATGTTGCCACAACGCCTCAGCGTCATCCTTTCTGGAATTGTGTACGTTATGGGTTTGGACAGGGCTGCTTTTGAAGATGGCTGGTGATTTTCTGCAATGCACCTTATCAATAGAACACACTATAACCACAGTATGGTGGATGGTTAACATGACGGACAAACAATATTCAAAAAGCTTAGGTTGAACAGAGTTTGGGGCATTCTAGGATATGCAGTGTAACGTTAGCCGTTATTTGGTTTTGATCAGGATAACCATGATCAAAGGTTTTCCTATACCCCAATTCACTGTCCTACTCTGAGAAAGTTAATCTCCATTTAAACCACAACATTCAAGGAATGAAAGACGTGGATGTAAACACAGATGTTTTAGACTATGTGATAGTCCCTGGACTTTTTCTTCCATATCTCTTGGTATTAAACTGTTCAGCTTTGGTCTTACATTGTCAAGTTACTGGAGTGGTTGACATTTTGATACAGAGCTGATATATCTCCATCATTGTTCTAAATCAACGTATTGTCAGCTTACAAGTATGGTGCTCTGTTGGATTAAATTCTTACTGTTAACATAATATTGTGTTTTCTGTTAAATTTCAACAATGTATCCTGTTTTAATGACTGGGCTGATTGGTGGGAAATGAAAGGAACATTCCTTTGTTCAGAGAAACACATAAATGAAGTTTATTTTTCTTTTCTCTCTTTCTCAGCAGTTTTTATGAATTAACCCTTTGTTGAGGTGCGGTACATTGAGTCTCAGTCTCTGTCTGGTATGTCTGCTCTTCATGCTTGATATCAGAACATCGTAAGAATGTAAAAATAGGAGAAAGAGTAGGCCATTCAGCCTTTCAAATGCCCCTCCCTATTCAAAGAAATCATAAGGTTGATCTGAGATAGCAAGAACTGCAGATGGTGGAGTCAGAGATAACACAGTGTGGAGCTGGAGGGACACAGCAGGTCAGGCAGCATCAGAGGAGCAGGAAAGTTGACGTTTCAGGTTGGGACGCTTCTTCAGACATGGCCTCTCTTTCCTGTCCGCTCCCCAAAAATCTTGACTCTTTCGTCAATCAATACTCTATCAAACTCAGCCTTGAATATATTCAATAACACAAATTTGAAATTCGAATAACAAACATTAATAATCCTCTGAGAAATGCTGGGTGGAGCAGAAGTGGTTTGAGGCCTGGAAAGCAAAACTTGTCAGTAAGCTGGCTGATTCCTGCTGATTCTCTGCGTTGAATTGCAATGCATCATGCTAAAAGCATCTGGCCCTTCATGAGAGACAGGCTGTCCATGTCAATGTCAATTTCAATGTCAATTTCATTCAACCTCTTGAAAGCAACATGGGTTTTGCAATTTAACCGTGGGCTTCTTGGAACTTACCATAGAAAGCAAGATAAGAATATAGCAGCCATGGAGGGCTGGATGGGGCAGGGAGTGGGGGTATTTTGCTGAAGCAAAGAAGTATTGACATCTCGTGACTGTTTCTTCATCACTTGTGTGGAAGAATTTGGTCACAGCACTTAGGCGGAGAGGCTACCTTTTAAACTTTGGAGGAGACATCTACACTTTGTAGGTTTGAGCATCTGACATGGCAACTGATATTGTGTTTTCACTGACTGTCAGATAAGAGCCAAAATGATTGCGGCATGGGATTACATAGGATAGGTTTGCAAGGCCTAGCATCCTTGATTTGGTGTTTCACAGATCTCAAACTCTCGTTTCAGACTG
Source organism: Ginglymostoma cirratum (assembly GCA_024137785.1). Lineage (NCBI taxonomy): Eukaryota > Metazoa > Chordata > Chondrichthyes > Orectolobiformes > Ginglymostomatidae > Ginglymostoma > Ginglymostoma cirratum. The sequence goes on along the minus strand of JAHRHZ010000223.1, from coordinate 10,072,856 downwards.
CAAGTAGCTGGTTCTGCATTCCAGAGGCCACAGCCTGGGATCTCTGTTCAGTAATTGTGTAAGACTAAAGGGCATGACCATCAGCGAGAGCTGGTCTGGTGGTTGGGGAGTGGGGAAATTCATCCTCTCTAATGAGCGTTGAAAGTGTGGCAGTATAGGTTTTTTGGTAATCACAATTACTTGCCTGCATTTAGAAGCTGTTCTTACAGTTAGCAAATGTGAGCATGTAATTGGACAATATGATCACTTAGAGTCATGAGCTGTACAGCACAGAAACAGACTCTTCGGCCCAACTTGACCATGTCGACCAGATATCCTAAATTTATCTAGTCCCATTTGCCAGCATTTGACCCATATCCCTCTAAACCCTTTCTATTCATGTACTCATCCAGATGCCATTTAAATGTTGTAATTGTACCAGTCTCCACCACTTCCTCTGGCAGCTTATTCCATATGCGCATCAATCTGCGCTTGAAAAAGCTGTTCCTTGAACCTTGAACGTATTCAATGTTTTGGCATCAGCTACTTCTTGTGGTAATGAATTCCTCAGGCTCACCACTCTTTGGGTGAAGAAAATCTCCTCATCTCCATCCTAAATCATCTACCATGAATCCGCATGCTGTGACCCCTGGTTCTGGACACACCCACCATCAGGAACGTCCCCCCTGCATCTACCCTGTCTAGTCCTGTTAGAATTTTATAAGTCTCTGTGAGATCTCCGCTCATTTTTCTGAACTTCAGTGAAAACAATCCTGACTTAATCAATCTCAGGAAGTGTCATTCGTTATGCACCAGTTTGGTCTCCTGAATGGTGATCAGTGTGTTACATTCTGCACACCATTGCCATGTGCCCTTTTTCATGTACTCTTTCATCACCACCTCTCTTAAGTCTGACACTCTTTCCTTGAAACATGTCAGAGGACACTTTGCCATAGAACAGTAGGGTGATGAAATATCAAGGATAGTCTATGATGCATTTTATTCTAGGTGGCATACCTAGACTTTAAGCCATTTATGACAGATGACATGAACTTTTGTATCATCACATAATCCGTGCAATTTCATTCCATCATGATTGAGATGGACCGCACCAATTTCCTTGATAACATGCACAGTGCAGCTTTAATCTCTGCCATTACATTATTTATTCCCAGCTGCGACATTGACAGCTTGCAATGTACATCATCTGTATCCAGCTGAGTAGAAGTTGGACAACCCTGTAGCAGATGTATGGGAAAACCCATGTTCTGCTCCAAGCCGCACACAATACCAACTTGGAACTACACTGTTTCTTCACTGTTGCTTCCATGCCCTTCACTGAGTCAAAATCCTGGAACTCCCTTTCTAATAGCATTGTAAGTGTCCCAACACCCTTATAGTGGTTCAGGAAAAGAGCTCACTACCACCATCTCCAGGGAAATTAGGGATTGGTAATTAATGTTGGCTTGGCCAACAAAATATCCACATCTGATGAACAATCGGCAGCACAGTGGCTCAGTGGTTAGCACTACTGCTGCACAGTGCCCGGGACCTGGGTTTGATTGGGGTTTGCGCGAGTTTGCATGTTCTCCCTGTGTCCTTGGGGGTTTCTACCAGGTGCTCTTGTTTCCTCCCACAGTCCAAAGAAGTGCAAGTGGATTGACCATGCTAAATTGCCCATTGTGTCCACTGATGTGAAAGCTAGGTAGATTAGTCATGGTAAATGAGCTGTTATGGAGATAGGGCAGGGGTCTGGTTGGGGTGCTCTTTGGAGGGTCAGTACAGCGTCATTGCCTCTATTCTAAGATTTGATGATAAAACCTGTCTATTGCTGTCTCCATTTGTTATATATGAGTCACTGCATGTGTGAAAACCCAACCATTTGCTTACTGTTCCCACTGAAGGTTGAGTATTGAGCTATTGTGTTGACTACTGAAGCCTTGTGAAAGTGCATTGCTAAATTGTTTGATGTCCTCAGAGCAGTCAGCGTTGCCCTCATGAATTACCTCCTGTGGGGCACCTGGAGGCCCTGGGTGACATAAAAAGACACGATTAGAGATGGCAATGTAAGAAAAAGGTCACCATTACACTCATGATTAGTTTACTCACTGCTGACTTCGGCTCGACATCAGCAAATGTTGTATGTGCCATATTGCTGTCAGATAATTAATTTCCCTGCCAATTTTCTTGAGACAGGATGGTACTTCAGCTTCTGAAGCATGTACAAATTGCTGTTAGCTTGTTTAACCATACACCTAAGGGGTACATAAGGATGAAAATTTAGAACAGACAGCAGAGCATTGGATACTCATTTATGAAACATTATAACCTGACAGATTAATCATTGCTGGTTTCTCTTGACAACATGCCTTATTGATTAGAGACACAATATAGAATTGTTTTTCGTTTCTTCTCTCATGAATCTACTGAGAAAGCTTCTATATAATTACATAAAAATTATAGGACTATTCAGCCCCACCAGTTTATGCTGGTGTTTACGCTTCCTGTGAACATCATCACACCCCTCTTTATCACACTCTTTTTTCACAAAAACACAAGAAATAGGAGCAGAAGTAGACCATGTGGCCCATCGAGCCTGCTCTTCCATTCAATGGGATCCTCGTTCATCTTGGGTCTCATTCCACTTTCATGTCTCGTTCACCATTTCCCTTGAATCCAGAGAGATCAAAGATCTGTCTATCTCAGAGATAATAGGAACTGCAGATGCTGGAGAATCCGAGATTACAAGGTGTAGAGCTGGATGAACACAACAGGCCAAGCAGCATCATAGGAGCAGGAAGGCTGACGTTTCGGGCTTTTTTTTGGATGTACTGAATGATGGAACATCCACAACTCTTTGGGCTGCAAAATTCCATAGATTCTCAACCCCTTAAGTGAAGTAATTTCTCTTCACTTTAGTCCAATATGATTGACCCCTAATTGTGTGATGGCACCTTCTAGATTGACCAACTGGTGGAAGCAACCTCTTAGCATTCGTCCTATCAAGCCCCTGCAGAATCTTGTACATCTCAATGAGACCAGTTTCCATTCTTCTTTACTCCAGACACTAAGACAAACTTACTCTATTGTTCCACACTTTTCTTTCTCGTTCTTTTTCCCTTCAATATAGCAATGGTATCCACCTCAAAAACACAAATGTGCTCATTCACATCACTTTCCATGTGAAGATGCATCTCCTGGATTCTTAATAGACTTATTTGAGAACGTCTTATATTTATGGACCAGAGTTTTCAACTCTTTGACAAGTAGAAATATCTTTAAATCTATACTGGCAATCTCCTTCGTAACTTTCAAGAGACCAATTACATCAGTCCTCAGCCTTCTCTGCTCTTAATTTAATAATCTAAAGCAAAATCTTCCATGTGGCGAATTAGAGAAATAAGTGAGGGCTGAGTACACTTGTAATTTAACTAAACAGCTTTCTTTTGGCAGATGGTTGATATTTTAGGGACTGACAGAGTTTAGTTGGGAATTAAAGTGACTGGCACTGGACCAAGCAGGTGAGGACTGTAATATTTGAGTTAGCAAACTTATTCACGGCAGCAAACTCTTCAAGTTCAAACAAATAACACACTCCACTCCCTTTTTGCGTCTCAAAACAACCTCAATCTTCTTGTACAAAAACAAAGTCGCTGGAAAAGCTCAGTAGGTCTGGCAGCATTTGTGAAGGAAAAAACAGAGTTAATATTTTGGGTCCATTCCTCAGAACTACTAACCTCAAATATATTTCCTCTTTCTGTTATGGTCGGTCTATCTGAGTGGCTCAATTCATCTTCCAAAATTTCAGAAGTCAGCAATTAGTAATTAATAATCTCACTGTTAAGGTTTTTTGTCTGTTTTTCTCACTGTTGACTGCATGTCATTGATAACACTCGATTTAATATTTCTTCAGAAATTAAAGCCCTGTAATATGCCAGGCGGAATCACCCCAACACGTTGCTTTTGGACTCTTGTGGTCCAAATTTCCCTGTGATAACTACATTCCAAGCTGAAGTTTCAGGTAAAACAATGGACTTTGATTTGTCTTCTATCATGACTGGCTTGAACTCAATCACCATTGAACTCACTGACCTATTAGAAGTGCCATCTTGATGTTCAATTCCTGTCATCCCTCACTCTTCCTGACTCTCCTCCAGTGTCTCAAGCCTCTGAAATTTCCGCCCTTCTTTGTTTTCTTCTTTATTCGTTCCCGGGATGAGGGCGTCACTGGCCAGGCAGTAATTAGGCACTGGCCTAATTGCCCAGAGGGCAGATAAGAGTCAACCACATTGCTGTGGTAACAAGGCGTGGGGCTGGATGAACACAGCAGGCCAAGCAGCATCATAGGAGCAGGAAAACTTGACGTTTCGGGCCTAGACCCTTCATCAGAACACATTGCTGTGGGTCTGGAGCCACATTTAGGCCAGACCAGGTAAGGGTTGCAGTTTCCTTCCCTAAAGGACATCAGTGAACTAAGTTTGTCCAATGGCAACCTAGGCCCTAAGCTCTGGAATTCCCTCCTTAAACCTTTCTACCCTCCCTCTTCCTGCTTCAAGATGCTGCTTAACACCCATTTCCTTAATCAAACATTTGCTCTACAATCGTAAAAGTCATTTTTAAATGTTGTCTGGCATTGTTTCTGTTTTACTGTCTTGAAGGTACTATTTAAATTAAAAAATGTTTTTACAGATGGCTTCGTAGTGAGGTGAATTGATTCCCCCCAGGGCTCTCAACTGCTCTGAATGTTGCATTATATATCTGATTGACTGGCTTTGCGTTCTCATTAGTATTCCAACATTGTTGAATTGTCTTCATCTGATTCTCAATCAGACTGAGACACAAAATTCATTACCGCAGTGTTCTACTCGCCAGCAGGGAACTAAATCACAGTGATGTTTGCCCAGTGACCACGTATTTAATACCGCTTTTCAATTTACTGTTTTCTCATTAAACTCTTTCTTGCTCTGGGGAGAGATACAATGGATGACATTTACACTGCAGCTGCTTAGACTCAAGTATTTAATGAACTACGATGCATTAAAGTGATGAATTTACATGAAAAGTGACAGGATCAGAGCAATGTTTACAAAGGCTAGGGGCAGTGGTCATTTTCTTTAGAATGCAGAGGAATTAATTACTGCAGTACTTCCCCCCCCCGTCTGTGAGAAACCCCCCTTTCACTGTCTGGCCTGACTCCCCCACCCATTGATCGGTGTGATATATGAGACTACCACAGCAAGAGGGAGAAACTCTCTGTAGTATCAGGTTATTGACAAGCTCAACTGCAGAATTGAGTTACAAGCCACCCAGATGTTTATATCAATAAAAATAATTATTGCAGGCTCATTCCCGTGGCTTCTGCCAATGCACAGTTTTCATCAATGGCACCCCTCACCCGCTCCACACTCCCTACTAACCCCACCACCCCGGCACCTTTCCCTGAAACCGCAGGAGGTGGTACACCTGTCCCTACACATCCTCACCCCCCCCACCACCCTCACCTCCATTCAAGGCCCCAAACAAACTTTTTACATCTGATAGGGGTTCATCTGCACAACTGTCAATGTGGTCTATTGCATCCGTCGTTCCCGATGTGGCCTCCTCTACATCAGTGAGACTGAGTGTAGACTTGGAGACTGTTTTGTAGAGCGTCTGTGCTCTGTCCATGACAAACGACAACACCTTCTGGTCGCCAACCATTTTAACTCCCCCTCCCATTCCCTGGGTGACGTGTCCATCCTGAGCCTCCTCCAGTGTCACAATGATACCACCTACAAACTGGAGGAGCAGCACCTCATATTCTACCTCGGGAGCCCATAGCCCAATGGCCTTAATGTGGACTTTACCAGTTTCAAAATCTCCCCATCCCCGGCCTCATCTCATGTCCAACCCTCCCTGTCATCCCTGCCTCTTCGACCTGACAACCTGCCCATCTTCTCTTCCACATATCTGCCACGGATACCCCACTGACCAATCCCCATCACTCCCTACCTGTACTCACCTATCACCATCCCACCTACCTTCCATAGCCCCACCCCTCCTCTCTCTATTTATTTCCCAGCTTCCTGCCCCGTCCCCATTTCTGAAGAAGGGACCCCACCGAAACATTAACTTTCCTGCTCCTCTGATGCTGCCTGGCCTACTGTGTTCCTCCAGGTCCACACTGTGTCGTCTCTGACTCCAGCATCTGCAGTGCTTGCTGTCACTGATACTGCTGTTGTGATATAAAATGAAATGACTGTTGTAGCATCAGTATGTGTCTAGAATGTGATGAGGATATCAACCAGTCCCACAGGCTCATTAGCATCCTCAATATGAACCACAGAAGCTGCTCAGATGCATTTCTGGGCACTACTGCATTGGCATCACGCCCAAGTGAAGAGATTCATGTTGGTCCACCTGCCTTGTTGACCTCATTTAGATAAAAGATGGGTGTTTGGAGTGGTCAGGGGGAATGCAGAAGTGACAGGGAGGAGAAAGAAGAGCAAGGGTTAGGGGAAGTGATGCAGAAGATGCCAGTCCTCTGTGATGATTATATCAACTGAGATTTAAGTACAAACTTGAATATAGAGACCCTCAGCCCTGCCCTCTGGAGGTAGTGGACCTTTTATGGGAGACTCCTATTACAGGAATCCTCTCATTGACATTTTAACATGGAAGGTTTCTGGCCCTAAGCAATGAAGGGAAAAACGGTTCATAGACTCCCAGGCCGCATGCACCTTCTGCAGCCTTGATGAGACAGTGTTCCATGCCTATGCTGGGTGTAGTAGGTCACAGCCCTAGTTTGCATTTTTTTTGAAGGGGTGGTTGTTTAAATTCTGCTGGGACCTTAGCCCTGTATTGCTGGTCTTTGGCTATGCATTATGGAAAGGCGCAGACGGATCAGAGGATCTACTCATGGGTCTGCTCCTGAGCATATCCAAGGTGGCCATAAATAGTCTGCTGCCCAGACTTACCCAGGAGGTCATTCTTCCCCACTGTCTGCCTCTCTTGTGTGGTTACTGCCCTGTCTGTGTGCCCTCAGGGAGGGAGTGTGCAGCATCTTGAGGCCTTCCACAACCAATGGACACCGGTGGAGTTGGTGTGCATTATCTCAGCCCATTACCAAATTTTAACTTATGTTTCCTTTGAGAATTTGTTTATTGTTAAAGAGCCTTTTTAAAGCATTTTAATGAGTTAGTTTTGTTTAATGGGTTCATCTGTATTCATAGATTACTTTGTCATTGGGCTGTAGTCATCGCTGGAGTGTCCACCATTTATTACCCAGGAATAATTGCTCTGGAAAGGGGATGGGTGCACTGCCTTCTCGAACTGATGCAATCCTTTGGATATAGATACACCCGCAAAGCTGTTCGGAGGAAGGTTCGAGGATTATGTCCCAGCAACACTGAAGGAATGGTGATAGATTTCCAAGGCAATCCAGTGTGGAGCTGTTGAAGAGTCCTGACCCAAAACATCAACTTTCCCACTCCTCTGATGCCACCAGACCTGCTGTATTGCTCCAGCTCCACACTGTGTTGATTCTGACCCCAGCATCTGCAGTTCTTGCTATCTCCAAGACAGGATGGTGTATGGCTTAGAGGGGATCTTGCAGGTGGTGGCTTCTATACCATGTATCTAATACCTTTGTTCCTGTAGATGGTAGAGATTGAGGGTTGGAAGATGCAGTTGAAGAATCCCAGGTGTGTTACTGATGTACATCTTGTAGATGGCACACACTGCTGCTTCAGCGATGAAGGCAAAGATGGTTGATGAAAGAATGTGATGGTTGGGGTGCCAATCAAGCACAATGCTTTGGTCTGGATGGTGTTGAGCTTCTTAAGTTATTGTTGTAGCTGCCTGTAATCCAAGGAACTGAAGAGTATTTCATCACACTCCAAAGTTGATTTAACTATTGCACAATTCCTAACCTCTGACCTGCTCTTGTAGCGATAGTCTTTGCACAGGCTCAGTTTCTTATCAATGATGACCTCAGGGTGTAGATAGTGGAGAATTCAGGAATGGTATTAAATTCAAATGACGATGATGAAATCTTTTACTTGAGATGGTCAATGCTTGGGTCTTGTTATGTGCGAATGGTACTTGTTGATACCCGTGCAAACATGGATATTGGTCTTGTTTCAGTATCTGAGGAGTCGTGAATGGTGCTGAACATTGTGCAAACGTTGGCGAACATCCCCACTTTTGACCTTATGATGGAGGGAAAATCATTGATGAAGCAGCTGAAGATGGTTGGGCCCAGGACTTTACCTTGAGGAACACCTACAGAGATGTCCTGGAGCTGAGGTGACAGTTCTGAAAACAGCCACAACCATCTTCTTTTGTGCCAGGTATGACTCTAAGTTGAGAAGACTTTCCACCAGATTCCCATTGATCTTAATTTTTTTTAGGGGATCTTAATACCACATTCAACCAAATGTTATCTTGGTGTCAAGGGCAGTTAATTCTACCTACCTCTGGAATTCTGCCTTTTCATCCATGTTTAGACCAATGCTGTAATGAGATCGGCCAAATGACCTTGGGAAACACAGCCCATCACCAAGGCGTTGTTTAATCTGTATTAAGTGCTGGCCGACTGTATTGGTAATGACCCATTCTATCACTTTGCTGATGATCAGGTGTAGACTGATGGGGTGATAATTGGCCAGGTCGAATTTATTTTTAGACCAGAGATATGTGGGCAATTTCTGACATTTCTGGGTAGATGGCAGTATCGGAGCTGTATGGGAAGAGAATAGCGAGGTGCCTAGAGTTGCTGGAGTATTATTAGAAACAAGACTAGTTGCAGTGCGTTCAGCTGGTTCTTGATATAAAGTGAAAAGATTCTAATCGGCTGACAACTGGCATCTGTGACTATGGGTCCCGCAGAAGGAGGCCGAGATGGATTTTCCACTTGTCACCTCTGGCTGAAGATAGATGTTGAGTATGAGGATATTTGTCGAGCTTTCTCCTCCTGTTAATTGTTTAATTGTCCACTACCATTCACCACTGGATGTGATAGGACTGATCTGATCTGGTCCATTGGGCTTTGCATCATTTAGACCAGGCTATTCAATGCTGCGTCTATTGATGGCATGCAGGTCGACTTATGATCTAACTTCACCAGGTTGACACTTAGATTTGCTAGGTGCTGCTCTTGGCAAGCCCTCCTGGAGTCTTCATTGATACATAATTAATCTCCTGGCAAGATGTTAATGGTAGAGTGGCATTTGCCAGGCCATGAGGTTATAAGTTCTGGTTGAATATACTTCTACTGTTGCTGATGGTCCACAGCACTTCACAGATGTCCAATCTTAAATTGCTAGATCTATTTGAACTCTGTCCAATTTAACACAGTGATACTGACACACAGCATGATGGAAATTATCCTCAATGTGAAGACTGGGACTTCATCTCCATCATGCGACCACACAGTGGCACAATGTTTAGCATTGCTGCCTTTCAGCACTGTGGACCCAGGTTTGATTCTTTCACTGGCTGGATGAGTACAAGATTCACTGGGAGCTTTCAAAAGAAAGGTGGATAGGTTCTTGCAAATAGAGGGATTTTTTTTTTAGGGTGGTATGGTGGCTCAGCGGTTAGCACTGCTGTCTCACAGCACCAGGGACCTGGGTTCAATTCCACCCTTGGGTGTCTGTCTGGAGTTTGCACATTCTGCATGGGTTTCATCCAGGTGCTCTGGTTTCCTTCCACAGTCCAAAGATGTGCATGTTAGGTGGTTTGGCCATGCTAAATTGCCCATAGTGTCCAGGGATATGTAGGTTAAGTGGATTAGCTGTGGGAAATACAGGATTACAAGGATAGGTTTTGGGAGTGAGTCTGGGGGGGAGATTCTTTGGAGAGTTGGTGTGGACTTGTTGGGCTGAATGGCCTGCTTCCACACTGTAGGGATTCTATGATATGACTGTTTGGTCATCACTGTCATGTGTAGAGGCATCTGCAAAATGTAGATTGATGAAGTCAAGATCAAGTAGGTATTTTATTCTCAATGGTTACCTCACATCCTACTACGGCCCCAGTCGAGCAAGTATGTTCTTTAGAACTCATTCGACTGTGTCCGGTATTGGTGCTACTGGGCCACTCTTGGTGATAACATTGAAATCTGTACATTCTGTGGAATGCTCACCCTCAGTAGTTCCTCCAAATAATAAACGTGGAGGAGGACTGACTTCTCAGGCAAGGGAGTGGGTAATGGAGGGGCAGGTGGTGATAGTATGTGATTGGTAGGAGGTTTAGTTTCTCCTTTTGACCTAATTCCATGAAACATCATGAATCCAGAGTCAACATTGAGGACTCCTAGGTGACTTCCTCCAGTCTATGTATCACTGTGCTGACACTGCTGGGATGTTCGAGCCTGGGACACTGTCATACTCATGGAATCGTACCTTGCAGACAATATCAGGCCATTGCTTGACCAGTCTGTGAGAATCTTCTCCCGATTTTGGCACAAAATGTCAGCTGTCAGAAGGGCAAGTTTGCAGGGTCAACAAGGCTGGGTTTGCCATTATCATTTCCAGTCCCTATGTTGATGCATAGTGATCCATCTGGTATTATTCAGTCTTTAAGCCTGTTGTTTTCATATGGCTGATTTCCTTGCTGGGATTGTCCAGAAAGCAGTAAAAATTCAATCACGTTAAGAGTCACATATCAGCCAGAGTGAACTAGGTGTTTTTATCTTTTTTAATTCATTTAAGGGATGAGGGCATCACTGGCTAGGCCAGCATTTATTGCCCATCCCTAATTGCCTAGAGGGCAGTTCAGAGCCAATGACATTGCTGTAGTCTGGAGTCACATGTAGGCCAGACCAGGTAAGGATAGCAGTTTCCTTCCCTAAAGAACATTAGTGAACTAGATGGTTTTTTCCCCAACAATTGACAAAGGATTCATGGTCATTATTAGACTATTAATTCCAGATATTTTTATTGAATTCAAATTCCACCATCTGCCGTGGTGGGATTCAAACCAGGGTCCCCAGAATGTTATCTAGGTCTCTGGATCAACAACCCAGTGATAATACCACTAGGCCATCAGCTTCCCACAACAGACAGTTTTATACAGCAGTAGACAATGGTTGCCTATCATGTTTTAATTGCAGATGTCATCAAATTCAAACTTTACCACCCATCATAGTAGGCTTCAAGCCCATGTCCCCAGAACATTAACTGGGGATTCAGATTACTACTCCAGTTACACTGCCACAGCGGCACAACCTCTCTCCGTAGAAAGAGAATCTTATGAACAAAGAACTCAAATGGAGTAAGGAAATACATAATATTATGGTTTTCAATGCCAAGTGACACCATCAGTGAGGGCTCCATTCCTGCACTGACTGGGGTTCCCTTGAAAGACTCTCCCTCTCAAGCTGTCCTCTCACCTGAGGTGTGATGACCTTTTGGTGAGAGAGAAGACTTATCGGATTATGGCGAACTTACCATAAGAGACATTGAACTCAAAAAGTTAACTCTGCCTCTGCCCCACAGGTGTTGGCAGGACCTGCTGAGTTTCACCAGCAATTTCTGTTTTTGTTACCTTTTTACCTTTAATATTTCACTGTGTAAGTAAAATCTTTTTCAAGTAAAGTCCGGCACTAGTTTCTTCCTTCACCATTTCACACCAACGCCCCACCAATACCTTGATTCTTGTTCTTGTTGCCCGTGTACCACAGCCTGTGGAAGCCACATTGGTCTGTACAGCCACCTACAGACTCACCCTGTGAGTGGAACAGAGTGATCCTTGTCTATGAGAGACTGCCAATGAGCAGTGATTAGGAATATAACACTGTGGACCAAACTTCTCTTTGTTTCTGGAGACAGGAGCCTTTGACCACTGGGGAAACCTGATCAGTCCAATCTAATACTCTATGAAGATTTTCACCATCACTGAATTATTACAATGTGAAAATAGACCATTTACCCAATTTTATCTGAACCAGTTCTCCGAATGAGCAATTCACTTTGTGACCATTCTCCAGACTTTTCCCATTAAACCTACACATTTTTCCTTTTCAGATAACAGTCTGATTCACTTTTTTCCATTTCTTCAATTGGGCTTGTCTGTTGTGTTTATAAAGTTGTGTAAATTTCTTGGCATTTCAATTGATCATAGTCATCAATTCTGATAATGGTACACAAGGAGAATATGGTGAGGCCATTCTCCTTGGAGGACTCGTACGGGGCTATTCTGGCCCTGCCTTTGAGCCAGGAGCCCTGAGTTCAAGACCCATCTGATCTAGGTTTGTGTAATAACATTTCTGAACGGGTTGATTAGAAAACACCGAGGAGACTTGCATCTGTCTTAAACCACAATCCTACTTCCTGTCTCCCTTGCAAAGATTCTCTGCAGGTGACAAAAGGAAACCAGAATGACCTGTATTTTATTGATCCATTCCATGTTAAGTCCACCAGTACTTTAAGGAACATTGACTTTTCTACTAACTTACAGCTGACTGACATAAAAATCACAAGTTGTTTCTGTGTATTTGTTTATCTATTATTCTTTAGCTGGAAGCCCTTAACTTGAAAGGCAACATCTAAAACCAGCAAATAATGATAGTGAAGAAAGTAATGAGAAACACAGAAAGGACAACAAGGAGATGAAGGAAAAGATTAGAAAGCAACAAGAACAAAGACACGCACATAATGTAAAGGGATCTATTAAGCGCTATCATAAAGCATATCAAAAAATGATAATTAAAGAGAGGATAGAAATGCTGAGGGATGGGGGAGGATTCTATTTATGGAAGTTGAAGGTAAGGCAAGATTGTTCAATTAATCTGTCACTTTGTACCATAGGGAGAACACAACTTTCAATTGTTCAATATTCTACAGCGTACTCGCTGAATTTCAGTGCTTTCACATTCCCACAAGGCTCTGTGTTTGGAGAAAGGCAATTGTAAACTTAACAAATTGATTGACTTGCCATAACTATGTGATCTCTATCTCAGCCCTAAAAGCCTTTGTGCGCTATATGTTGGAGCTGTTAAACACATATCACTTCGAAAATAGTGTCAGAGTGGTGCAGATGAAAACGTGTGCATTTTCAGACCTGTAAGGGAGCTAGCTAGTAAAAGAAACAGTGAAGAAGATGCTAAAAAAAGTGCACTGCAACTTGGAGTTATTGCGTGAGTGTAAATGACAGTGAATTTTCCACTCCCAGTTGCTGTGAAATGAGAAGAAATGCGAGACAGAATTGGAATTTATTTTCATTCTCAATAGCAAAATTATAAAGCAGTATATGAGCTAGAAGCAGAAGGAGGCCACTCAGCCCCAATGTCGTTTCTCTCATTCAACAACAACGTGGCTAATCTGATTGTAATCTTAAATCTGCTTCCTTGACTACTCCCAATAACTTTTCATGCCTTTGCTTAACCAGGGTGGTCTACCGCAGCCTTAAAAATATTCAAAGACGTTGGGCTGAATCCTACCGGAAATAGGCAAAAGGTTATTTTTGACATTTCTGGGACATCTCTGGGAGGCATAATGGGTTTGCTTGCACTACCTTCCCAAACTCATCTCATTACCTATGCATCTAGACCTTATGGAGCCCCATTGGCTGTAGGCGCCAGTGATCCCACGGCGTAGGGATCCCTTGAGGGTTGCCTTATTTGAAAGAAAGTTGTGCACCTGGCCAAGTACAGTCAATGTGGAGCTGATATGCGGCCCACTTAGTGGGAAGGGACCTGGGAGTCCATGTGGAAGGGATGGTGCAAAAGAGGGTTGCCCTCTTTCCCCAGGATTGGCTGAGAAGCCCACATCTCCAGAACCTGCCAACCTGGTCTAAAGTCACTGTCCAGGTCAATGTGATCTCCACGGTCTGCAGAAACACACAGCAGTCCTGCAAGAAGGTCATGACCTTCTTTGTTATCCCAGAGTAAGTGCCATCCCAGTGTAAGTGCCACGCTGCCTCTACCACCTGAGCTTCTTACTTCCTGCAGGGAGAGGTTGGTGGCTGTCATGGAGAGCCATCCAGCATTCCCAGCGTTTACTGTATCCATGCACAGACTTGCACTCTGAACATTGGCATGGTAACAGGGGAACGTGGGACAGTGACCTCCCTCCAGATGTCATTTCCTCACAAGATGGCAGTAGGCCAATGCCTAAGGTTTATAAGCAGCATGTAGTGCCTAATGGGTTTGTCACCTCTACTATATGGCTGTCTAAATATGTTATTGCCCTTTGAAGGGATTCACTTTGCTGGGAAGAGAAGGCTGTCCTTCACAAAATGAAACACATACCCCACCCACTCTGTGTATGGTGGCAGCTGTTTTCAGCTCCATTTCACACTTGTTATTTACAGACTGATGGAAGGAAACAGTGGTTGCCCTTCACACAGTGACTCTCAGGCTCAGTCTCCTCCCCTTGGTAAGCATCCAAGTCTGCAAACACATTCCCTTCTTGGTAGCCTTCCCAATCAATGTTGGATTTCCCAAACGTTCCGACTCAACTCTTTTTGTAAACTCTTCATTTTCCCAATTTACCAATTCCACCCACGCTCCCCACCCCCACCCCCCACTCCCCCAACATATTTTTGCATCCTTCCTTCGATAATGTGACCAGGACTGGGCACAACACTCATACAATCCCTATGGTGTGGAAGCAGGTCATTCGGTCCATCAAGTCCACACTGACCCTTTGAAGAGCGTCCTACCCAGAACCAGCCTCCCACCCTTCCCCTGTAACCCCGCATTTCCCATGGCTAATCCACATAGCCTGCACATTCCTGGACACAATGGGCAATTTAGCATGTCTGATCCACCTAACCTGCAGCATCTTTAGACTGTGGGAGGAAACTGAAGTTCCCGGACGAAGCCTACAAAGACACTGGGAGATTGTGCAAACTCCACATGGACAGCAGTCCACGGCTGAAATCGAACCCGGGTCCCAGGTGTTGTGAGGTATCAGTGCCAACTACCAAGCCACCATGCCACCCAAATGTGATCTCACTGATGCCCTGTATTGCTAAACCATAACTTACCTATTTTCATATTCAGTTTCCCTTGCAACAGATATTAATATTTTACTAGCTTCCCTTAGTACTTGTTGTAACTCTGGACTAATCTTTTATGATTTATGTTTGACGATACCCAGATCCCTCTGCATTTCTGAGTTCTGCAAGATCTCACCATTTATATGATGTGCCTTTTTTTATATTCTTCTTGTTAATGTGAACAATTTCACATTTTTCACATAACACTTCGTTTGTCAGATATTTGCCCGTTTATATATATTGTAGCCTCTTTTCATCTTCTTCACAACTTGCTTTCCTATTTATCCTTTTGTCAGTGATAAATTCGGCAACCATACCTTCTATTTCTTTTTCTAAGTCAGCTATATAAATCGTAAACATTAAGGCCCCATTACCAGTGCCTTTAGTACAACACTTGGTACATATTGGCCTTTTCAAAAAGGCTTACTTACGCTTATTTTCTACTTCCTGTTATCCAGTTGATCTTCTATCCATTCTAATATGTTAACCTCTATGCTACGTTCTTTGATTTTTCCACTATAACCTTTGACATTGGTACCTTCTCAAAGTATTGTACATCTACCAATTCCATATTATCCACATCACATAGAATCCCTACATTGTGGAAGCAGGCTATTGAGCCCATCAAGTCCTCACTGACCTGCTGAAGAGCATCCCACCTGGACCCACTCTCTATTATTCTGCATTCTCCATGGTTTATCCACCCAATTTACACCCTGGATTCTTTGGGCAATTTCCTACAGCCAATCCACCTAACTTGCATGTCTTTGGACTGTGGGAAGAAACTGGAACATCTGGAGAAAACTCAACACGGACATGGAGAGAATGTGCAAACTCCACACAGACAGTCACCCAAAGGCTGGAATCAAACTCTGGTCCCTGGTGCTGTGAGATAGCAGCGCTCACCACTGAGCCACTGCACCAGCCACATTACTTTGGCAAGGAATAGATTAGTCAGGCATAATTTCCCTTTCGCAAAACCATACCGAGTCTGAATGATTGCCTTGAACATGTCCAAGTGCCCTGCTACGACTACTTTAATAAAAGTTTCTAAGATACAGATATTAAGCTAACAGGCCTGTCGCTTATGTCTCCATCCCTTGTTAAAGCAGTTATTTTCACTATCTTCCAATCTAAATGGGAAGAAATGAGATCATGATCAGCACAGAAAACAGAACAGCCATCAGTCTCAGAGGTTCATTGTTCCCCCTGCAACAAAAATAGACCAGCAAAACCTGTTACTATGGCAACAGCATTCACCACCAGCATGATGCTGTCTGGAGAAGGAACGTTACCACAGAAATGAGCAGACATCAGAGGAATAACCAATGAAACATGTGTGCATACCATGAGTGGACTTGCATGATTTAAATACTACATTTGCAGTGCATGTGCAGAGACTGACAAGATTGGAACTGACTAGATTTATTATGCAATTTGGCTATTAAATGACGATTTTCTTTGTGACCTGTAACTACAAATGATAATGTATTCATATTTTTAATTTGTGAAAAGGTAGGTGTTTGGAGTGAAGTAATTATATCCACAGTGTTCTGGCTGTTCTGCTGTAGCCTTGAGATGTCTACCTCTGCAGTAAGTGCTCCTGTGCGCATTGCGTGGAAATCATGAAGCGCAGCTTATTTGAAACACTCTTTAAACATCTTTCCTTTAAAATAAAACCAGAAGGGGCTGGAGAAACTCAGCAGTTCTAGCAACATCTGTGGAGAGTGAAATAGAGTTAACGTTTTGAGTGCAATGACTCTTCTTCAGAACAAATGCTGGCCAGAGCTACTGAGTTTCTCCAGCACTTTCTGTCTTAAGTTTGGATCTCCAGCAGCCACAGTAATTTGCTTCCACCGTTTTAAAATCTTCTCCATCGAATCCTTCTTCCATTCATTCAAGGGGGAAAAGGGAAACACTGCACATCTAAATATCTGGGAGAGAATTTACTGGCTGCTTATGGTTTAGAAAAATCCAATTAGTTGTTTTGACAATTGGCTATAACATTGAGTTTTGAAAAATCACTGGAGAAATCAAAACTTTTGATCAATTTTTGCAGTCAGAGCCTGTATTTAGGGATTGTTCCCATGGAGGTGGAAAAAAATTGAATAAGCTCAGTGGTTAGTACTGCTGCCTCATAGCGCAGAGACCCAGGTTCAATTCCACCCTCAGTTGACTGATTGTGTGGAGTTTGCACATTCTCCCCATGTTTGCATCAGTTTCCTTTAGGTGCTCCGATTTCCTTCCCCACTCCAAAGGTGTGCAGGGTAGGTAGGTTGGCCATGGTAAATTGCCCATGCTATCCAGGGATGTGCAGGCTAGGTGGATTAGCCATGGTAAATGCAGGATTACAGGGATGCGGCATGGGTCTGGGTGGATTACTCTACAGAGGGTTGGTCTGGACTTGACAGACTGAAAGGCTTGTTTCCACATGGTTGGGATTCTATGATTTCTAAGCCATTATCATTTGCCACTCAAGGTGAATTTACCCTGTGTTTGTGTGCAGCCAACTCAGGATGTGTATCTCAATTAGCATCCAAGTAAACCAAGTCAAGGGGAGGCGATGGCCTAGTGGTATTATTGCTAGACTGTTAATCTAGAGACCCAAATAAAGTTCTGGGGACCTGGGTTCAAATCCCACAACAGCAGATGGTGGAGTTTGAATTCAATAAACTATTAAGAATCTAATGATGACCATGAGTCCATTGTTAATTGTCAGGAAAAACCCATCTGGTTCACTAATATTCTTTAGGGAAGGAAACTGCCATCCTTACCTGGTCTGGCCTCCATGTGACTCCAGACCCACAGCAATGTGGTTGACTCTTAACTGCCCTCTGGGCAATTAGGGATGGGCAATAAATGCTGCCTAGCAAGCGACGCCCTCATCCTGTTCATGAATAAAACAAGTTGTCTTGGTAAACAGGCAGTCCTTATTTTGTCACTGAGTACACTCAGCATTTGGAAGAAGCACAGTCACAAGAGATAATTCAGACAATGACAAGTGTCTTTTAATGCTTAGGAAATGCCAAAGTATTTCATTTGAAACCAGATGAAGGATCATTTATTGAGTTGATTCTTTGAGTAGTTGGATTCCGTTTCTTTGTAACAAAGACACTGTCAGGTTTGATGGGAAAGTCTTGTCTTGCTGTTTACAGAAACTTGATCTGACTTTAGTGTACAGTGTGCTAACACATTCAGCAAACACTGGCTTTAACACCTTAAAGAGGAGTTTAAGTAAGTTGGCACAGGAGAAGTTATGTCTCTGTGAGCTGTTGGGTACATTGAATCACACACGGCATTGTGTTGGTACGTTCATTTCCATTCTTGCAAGTGAGAAAACAGATCAAAGTGAACAAAGAAGGGCATTGAGCATCTGCATCATATTTAAAGATTCTGTGGGGCTTTAGCTGATTTTCAGTTGGTACAATCAGCAGGAAAGGAGCAGGTAATTCTACAGTATCAGAGATAAAAGGTACTGCAGATGCTGGAGAATCCGAGATAACAAGCATGGGGCTGGATGAACACAGCAGGTCAAGCAGCATCATAGGAGCAGGAAAACTTGACGTTTCGGGCCTAGACCCTTCATCAGAAAATTGGCTTTTTGTGCACAGTCCCTACCTCTGTCTCAGGATAGACCCTGATTCAAATCTCACTTGCACCAGTGAGGTGTCACAACATGTCTGGACAGGTTGATTAAAATCATGTACAGTACATAAGGCAGAGATTTACATTCATCCTACCTACTAACAATTATTCTGTTGAATTTGTTTCTACTGCCATTACAGGCTGTGTATCCCAGACCATCATATCCGGCTGTGTGAAAACGCCTCAGCTCTTCACTGTTTCTTTTCCAGCCACCTATACCTGTACCTTGTGGTTTAATCTGTGTATCAATCATCTTCCACAAGAAAAGAGTTTCTCCTTACCTTGTCTATCAAAACCCCTCGTTAACTTGAACACTTCTGTCAAACTTTGCAGGCCACCTTCTCTTTATGGAAAATGACCTCAGCTTCTCCACACTTCACACATAACTAAGAAAAGCTTTTGTACTATTCTCATAAATCTCTGCTGCACCCTATCCCAGTCGTTTAGCTCTTTGGGTTGACCAGTTAGCTCAGCTGGCTAGAAAGCTGATTTGTAATCCGTGAAAAACCACCAACAGTATAGGTTCAATTCCCAAAGCAACTCAAGTTGTCATAAAGAGCTCTCCTTTTCAACCTCTCCCTGAGGCATTGGTGACCCTCAGATTAAACCCCCACTGTTAATCCCTCTTTGATGAGAGAGCAGTCCTCTGGGACTATTGCAACTTTACCGCACCTTTATGTATTCCTAAGGAATCAAGCTGTAAATTTGGCACTGTTCAGGTGAAACACGTACAGTATATTGTAATGATTTAACATTGTTGGTCTTTAATTAGGTAAAAAGTGAGGGCAGAAGAAGGCTTACATTCTCACTCTATCTTTCATAAATTCAAGGTCTTCTAGACCACTTTATAAAATTATTTTTTAAAGTGGTCACTGCTTTTACAGTCCACTTTAGCGCAGATATGTAATCTTAATACTGTCATGCAACACTGCCTGAAGTTCTGTCATTCATATGAATCACTTAAATAACTCTCCATCTATCTTCCCACGTGACATCAAAGAAGCTACAGCCGATGTTGTGAGAAAAGAATTGGATTTTCCTGGTGCCCTCCCATGAACTAATGTTGGCTCCATCAAAAAAAAATCACTAGAAAAGAGATTATAATCATTGTTTATTTTACCTCAATGGGAAGTCATAGAATCCCTACAATGTAGTTACAGGCCATTTGGCCTGACAAATCCACACCATCTCCCTACATTTATCATGTTTAATCCACATGACTCATACACTCCTGGACTCTCCAGGCAACTTACATGGCCAATCCACCTAACCTGCATATTTAGACTATGGGAGGAAACCAGAGCACCCAGCAGAAACGCCACACAGACAGCTGCCCCAGGGTGGAATTGAACCTGGCTCTTTAGCACTGTCAGGAAACAGTGCTAGTGTAATGCAAAAACTGAATGCTGAATTTTCCAACATGGCTACAGTACCTTAAAAGTATTTTGTTGGTAGTAAAGTGCAATGGGACATCCTGAATTTGTGAAAGACTTTTTATTAATGCAAATTCTTTTTTGTCTTCATTTAGGGGACTGTTGGTTAAGTCAATATTTGGATTACATGCTGAGGGAGACATTAATGCCTGGGGTAGCTGCCGCCAAGGTCGGTCTTTCTGCCAAAATATAAGGAAGGCCTATTGAATTTTGAGATACCCTTGTAGCCTTAATGATTGTTTAAATAGTTTCCTTTCATGATTAGAAAATACCTTTTTATTGCAACTGGATTGAAGCTGTAATGAGTCATGCCAACATTCCACTGTATTTTCAATGTAAGCTGTGTGGGCCTGTTTTGTAGTTGCATTTACTTACAGTTAATTTATGAATAAAGTATATTTCTGAAATTAAAAAAAAATTAATGCCCATCCCTTGTTGCCCTGGAGAATGTGATGGTGAGCTGCCTTCCTGAATCACTGCAGTCCATTTGGTGTAGATCGACATGCAATGCCATTCGGGAGGGCATTCCAGGATGTTAACCCAGTGACACTGAAGGAGCAAGTTACAATGGTGTCTGAATGGGAGAGGAGCTTCCAAATTGTGGTGTTCCCATATATATGCTGCCCATCTCCTTCTAGGTGGAAACAATCATGGATTTGGAAGATGTTACCTAAGGATCCTTGTTGAATTCCTGCAGTCCATCTTGTAGATGGTACATACTGCTGCGACCGAGCATCAGTGGTAGAGGGATTGATTCTGTCTGATTATTGTGGATTCAGAACCAAAAAGCTTATAGAATAAACTCTGGTAGAGCTTTATGAGCTATGAGATGAAGGGGAAACAATCTATAAACACTTGAGGGCTGGATTGTCAATGAGGGTTATTCAATAGGTAAAGGTAAAAGGAGCTCTTCTTTGGCTTGAGTTGGAACTAGCTGCTAAGAGGTTCTGGAAACTGGGGAATTGGTGGAGTTTCACACAGGAAATTAGTTAATCTTTCTGTCAACATTGGGGGCCACAGTCTCAGAATAAGAGGTAAGACATTTTGGACTGAAATGGGGAGGAATTTCTTCACTTAGAGGGTGATGAATCCATGGAATTCTCTAACCCAGGGGGCTATGGAAGCTCAATCATTTCTAGACTTTATGGGTGTTGCAGGATATGAGGATAGTGCAGAAAAATGGCATTAAAGTGGATGATTGACCAAGATGGAGTTGAATGATGGAGCAAACCTGGTGGTCTAGATTGCTACTCCTGTTCTTGTGTTCATAAGAATAGACAGGAATTCACTCAAAAATAACTTCAAAAGACTTTGTTCATAATTGATAAACTTGCTGGTGAATGTGAAAGGTTGGCAGGGATATAGGTAATGGGTGAGAAAAGGGGATACGGCGAATAGAACAATGTGTAAAGCGAGTGGTTTATTTGATCATATAAAGATTCATTCCAATCATTTGATGGTCTTTTATCTGTACTGCATTGAAGGTTCTCGATACAAGACTGCTGGCAGAGAGTGCTCCAAATGCCTTCTTCAGTCTTAAAAGGCCTCCTGTTTCCCTGAGGGAAGATCTCATGTCCTTTATGCTTTTTGCATCAAAGTACCCAGTATTGCCTTGAACGAACTTATGACATACTCAATGTCCAAATGTGTCACCCCACTGGATTTTTTCTGATCTCTAAATCCTCTTTCACCACTTCCCAACTCCCCAGCCCCCAACGCCCAACCCCCTGAGGGGTAAATGGTGTAACGTTGAATATAGGAATCCAAGGCTCAGGCTAATATCGGGGGCCATGGGTTCAAATTCCCACCATGGAACGTTAACTGAATATAATGTTTGGAATAAAAGATTGGTTCAGTCATGGTGACCATGAGATCAACCATCAAATGTTTTAAAAACCCATCTGGTTCATCAATGGACTTTCGGGAAGGAAATTTGGTATCCTTTCCTGGTCTGACCGACATGTGACTCCAGACCTATGGCAGTGTGGTTGACTCTTAAGCACCCTCTGAAATGGCTGCTCAGTTTGAGGGTAGTTAGGGATGGGCAACAAACGCTGCCATGCACATTGCATTAAAGAGTAAAAGAAAGTTTTCAACCAGGAAGCCCCTCCTTCTTTAGAGCTGTAGGTTGACTTGAAATGTTGATAACTTTGCTTGAACTGAGGTCGCTGTGAGTTCAAGGCTGGGAGCTACACTTCATATTATAACTAGTGGCACAGTGGTCAGCGCTGCTGCCTCATAACGCCAAGGACCTAGGTTTGATTCCAGCCTTGGGTGACTGTCTGTGTGGCATTTACACATTCTCCCCGTGTCTGCGTGGGTTTCCATCAGGTGTTCCAGTTTCCTCCTACAGTCCAGAGATGTCCAGGCCAGATGGATTTGCCATATTAAATGTGGGTGTATGGGTGGGAAGCTCTTTGGAGGGTCAGTCTGTGTTCAACGGCCCAAATAGCCTCTTTCCACACTGTAGGGATTCTATACGAAGCTTACATGCGACCTATGCTACTTTGAACAGGCACCCGGTGTTTGTGTTTCATGATTGTTCTACCTGATTTCAGTTCGCAACCAAACAGTTACACTGTAAGGACATCATTTTAAAGGACAGCTCTCATCATCATTCTTGCAAATAATATTTTAGAACCAAGTTTGAATAAACATAAATGAGCTCATTTTAATGACGTAAGCACAACATGGTCAGCATGGACTGGTTGGACCGAACATTCTGTTTCCATGCTGTATGACTCTATGACCCTATCACGCAAGAGAGACTCAGCAGATCTGGCAGCATCTGTGGAGAGAGAAACAAAGTTAATGTTTCGAGGCCAGTATCACTCTTCTTCAGAACTAATTTTCAAGGCTTTGTTGTTTTGCTTCCCATTATACAACATTTCCCATTTCCCATTATACAACCAGTTCTGAGGAAGGGTCACCGGGACCCGAAACGTTACCTGCGTCTTTTCCTTCACAGATGCTGCCAGACCTGCTGAGTTTTTCTAGCAACTTTGTTTTTGTTCCTGATTTACAGCATCCGCGGTTCTTTCAGTTGTTAAGTAATGAGCCAAGATCCAATTCAGTGGTTAAAAAAAAGGTTCCCGTTCAGCTCATCGTGGAGATTGTTTGGGCAATGGACTTTACCACCGCATCAAAAGAGTCAATGGGGATTGCATTGCCTGCTGATCATGACTGCTCCGTGCCACCTCTCAAACCCTTGGGAGAAATCTCACCCCAGAGAGTACCCTCAACGTTACGGCAGCTGTGGCTGTGAATGGGACAATGAACGGTCCCCAGGTTCAGAGTCCAGGAACAGGTAACAGGTAACAGGGGTTCTCATTATAGGGAGGAAGGAGAGACCTGGATGGGGTGGGGATTAGGATGTGTGGGTTATGATAGACAGACTGGGGTGGAGAGGGAGTACTCAAGGAGGCTGGGGAATGTTGAGGGGATGGCTGCCTGATGTCCTTGAGGAAAACCCACCCCCTTTACTCACCCAAGGCACAAGCAAGTTGAACTGTCCACAGGGCTTCAATTGGGATGAAATCTGGTGAGCACATCGACATATGCCCGTCACTTTGATATGGCAGATAGATCAAAAAAGTTGTGTGAAAGTTGGAAAGCAACTTGGGGAATCTTATGAGTACCCCTTCCCTTCAAATCCGCGTTCAAACCTGGCAGCAGGGGCTCATAAAACTCTTCCCGTTAATGTATTAGAAAGCCAGCATCTACTGGCTGATTACAACAGGCAAATTGAGGCCTGGTGAAAGAATAGCCATCTTGTACTGCAGCAGTACATGTGCCGTAGATAGACCCACAATGCTCTGAAAGTCCAGGATTTTGACTCAGCGACAGTGAAGAAATGTTGATGTGCTTCCAAGTCAGAATGGTGAGTGGCTTGGAGGGAAATTTGAAGGTGGTGGTGTTCCCATGTATCTGCTGTCCTTGTCCTTCTAGATGGAGGTGTTCATTGGTTTGGAGGGTGTTGTTTGAGGATCTTTGGTGAATTTCTGTAATGAATTTTGAAGTTAGGACACACTGAGTGCCACTGAGTGTTGGTGGTGGAGGGAGTTGGGTGCTTGTGCTTGTTATGGCACACGTTCTTAGGGGATTAAATCAATAAATACCATAAATGTTACAGTGGATTTGGAACTTTGGTTAAGTTGAGCAATTTGCGGTTTTTCTGTTCACCCATAAGACATGGCTTTGCTGACTGGGCCAGCATTTATTGCCAACCCCTGGTTGTCCTAGAGGAGATGGCAGTGAGCTGCCTTCTTGAACCATGGCAGTCCATGTGTTATAGGTAGACCCACAGTATCATTAGGGAAGGAATTCCAAGGTTTTGACCCAGTGACACTGAAGGAATGACACTATATTTCCGTTTCAGGATGATGAGTGGCTTGGAGGGGAACTTTCAAGTGTTGGTGTTCCCATGTATCATCTGTTGTTCTCCCTAACCAGACATTTGACCAAACCTCTGATCTTCTGACTTTAAGAGCCAGCTTGCCACTCTTAACCAAGGCCAACAAACTCACCCTCTGTCCACTAATTGCTCATTCTGTGTTAATGCACAAAGAGTGGCTGTTTCCTACAGTTCAGTACTCTAGCCCATCTTTCTTCCTGATAACAGGGTTAAGAAGCCCAAAGGCAAAATCCTGTCTTCAGCAAATGAGGAGAAACTGTTTCCCACTGACAGAAGCCAGACGAATGATTGAGGCAATTGACAAAAGCACTGAGGGAGAGCTGAGGTGACCTTCACTTAATGTAGTAAGTAGTGATGACATGGAATGCGTTGCTTGAGAGGCTAATTCAATTGTAGCAATTCAAAAGGGAGCTGGTTAACTTGTTAAAATGGTGAAAGTGTGAAGTATTCATTGGAAAGCTGTTTCAATGACTAGGCACCAACTTGCGGAGCCAAGCAGCTTCCTTCTGAAGAAGAAGGGTCTAGGCCCAAAACGTCAGCTTTCCTGCTCCTCTGATGCTGCTTGACCTGCTGTGTTCATCCAGCTCTACACCTTGTAATCTCAGATTCTCCAGCATCTGCAGTTCCTACTATGTCTCTCCTTCTGAAGATACTTGAAGCATTAATTCCCAATGGTGGGTGTGTCCAGAACCAGGGGTCACTGTATGAGGATTTGGGATAGATGATTTCAGATGGAGATGAGAGACATTCCTCAAACCAAGGAGTGGTAAGTCTGTGGAATTCATTACCATAGGAAGCAGTTGATGCCAAAACATTGAATGATTCAAGAAGTGACTAGATAGAGAGCTTGGGGTAAATGGGATCAAAGGTTATGGGGAGAAAGCAGGATTAGGCTATTGAGTTGGACAATCAGCCATGATCGTGATGAACTGCAGAGCAGGTTCGAAGGGCTGAATGGCCTCCTCCTGCTCCTATCTTCTATGTTTCTATGTTTCTAATTCTGCCTTCTCTCTCGAGACCTTTTGAGTTTCTCAAACAATTTTTGCTTTGGTTTCAGATCTCCAGCATCTGCAGTTCTCTGTTTAATTTCAGCCACCTTCTGTGCTTTATTACCCTCAAATATACTTTCTCTACCAAGGGGACACATAGAACACACATAAAAATGCAAGATAGGAGATTTTAAAAATTCCCGAACAAGCTCAAGTAACAGAAATGAGCTATTTGTATGTGTTTCTTTTGAGAGTGAAATATGGTTGTGACTCAACCTTCTGATAACCCCTGCATTGAGGTGCTCATAGCTGCAGGCTCTTTGGATGAACAGACGAGCCTGTCTCTTCACCAGTTCACTGAATGGTTGCAGTACCTTGTCATCTGCAAACAGACCCACGTAGTGATTGCACAAGATTTAGAATGGCTTAAAAGATTTTCTGGCTGAGGATTGACAGTCTGGTTTGGAAATCTGCAGCTTTTCACTGGTTTTTTGTTCCCTTATCTCCACTTGCAGGATATTGGCACCTCAATGGCACCTCATCAGTTGACCGTTCTGTGTGTGTGTGTTTGTCTGAGAATGTGTAAGTGTGTGACTGTGAGTGAGCGAGTGTGTGAGCGAATGTGTGAGCGTGTGAGTGAGTTTGTGACTGAATGAATGTGTGTGTGTATGATCGAGTATTTGAGTGTGTAAATGTGTTTGAGTGTGTGAGTGATATCCACTTCCCAGAGGAGTTGTTACACTTTGAGGTCAATAGTAAACCTCCGACAATTCTTGATGGACTACCCAGGAAATAAAAGGTCCCGGGATGATCTTTAATGTGATCATTAAATGGGCTCCGTCAGGTCAATGGAGTGAAACTAGTTCCTCTGGTGGGTGCATACAGAATATAACATTCAAATTGCAGTGAGGTTGTCTGAGGGTGAAGTCAGAAGGAACTTCTTCACACAACGGAGAATAAAAATCTACAATATCCTCCCCAAAAGGGGACCGAATGGTTTCTGTACCTGAACAAGTTTGTGCTTTGGTGAAAAGTTGCCAAGAACAATTGAAAATTCCAAAATTGAGATGGATATATAATTGCTAGATAATCTATTAAGGTACGCAGAAACCAAGAAAGCAGATGGACTTAAGCTGCAGATCAGTTATACTCTAGCTGAGTGGTAGTACATGCTTGAAGGGCTGAATGTCCTTCTCCTATCCCTGAATTCTTGTGTTTTCAGTGGCCCATTATTACCACCTTTCTTAATGTCAGCAATCAAACTTTGAAATCTGTAGCTGTGTTAACCAATTCATAACTTCTTCCTCGGCTTCATTGGCCGATTAAGTCTGTGCCAGCCCTTTGAGTGTGATGTCTAATTTAGTCCCTCATCATTTCCTCATAACTCTACAAATTGTTTATAGAGTCATACAATATGGAAAAAGACACTACAGTCCAACTTGTTTGCCTCTCCCTATAACTCAAATCCTCCAGTCCCGGCAACATCTTTCCTTGAAAATCCATGTTTGACTTCCATTTTAAGAATTTTGACATTTTGTGACACATTCTGTGTCCAGGCCTTCAGGCCCAGTGGTAAGGACGTTACTACTATGGTGTCACAAGTGCCCTGTGGAATCTCATTGAGATAGCATACTCAAAATCTTAATCGTTGTTATTGAGGACTGCAATGTCGCTCTTGTCACCACCATTTCTTGCGGGTCACACCATAAACTGAAATGAAAAAGCTTCTCTAGTTGCCAAGGTGAACAATTAAATACTTTATAGTCCTCTGATTGTTTAAAACTTGTCAAAAGATACATATTCTCAAAGCTTTCTTCCTCGCACCCATCAGGACAATTTGCAAGAATATCAATAAGAGCAAAATCTAACATTTATGCTGTAAAAGAGGAGGCTGCTGATTGGTTGGCAAGCAGATTCTGATTGCTAGAGGCATTGTCAGAGCAAACAGCAGTTGATAATGATTAACTGTTAACTGCGAGGCTGTGCTTAGATTTCAAACCTGGAAGGTTGACTGATTGGTCTGAGTCCTGAGAACTGAACCAGTAAATGGGTGTCATCTACAGTATAAATATTGTGTTTTTTCCCCAATGTTTGCATTCCTGCGAATTGTCCTGATGAACCATAGATGAAAAACTTCAACAAAATATGTCCTTTTTCAGTAATACTTAAATATCTTACATATATCAGATTTTAAACAAAAACATCTAATACCGAGGTTTCTTAATGAACACGACTGTGGGTTTATTATTGAAACAAAACTTACTCAACACAGATTTTGCATGGAAACAACATCAAGAGGACATCTCAAGATCCCTGCACCTTTTACAGTCCAATTTAAAATTGACTTGCTGAAAGCATTAGCAGCCAACCCAGTGAGTCAATAAATTTTGCACTCACTCTTCAGCCAGTATGTTTTGCACACAGTGTTTGGACATGAGACAGGTTTATAAAATCATGAGCATGACAGGTAAGGTGAATAGCAAAGATCTCTTCCTCAGGGTAGAGAAATCCAAAACTAGAGGCCACTCTGGTGAGGCCAACCCTAGTTACCCTGAGAGATAAGGTGAATAGCAAATATCTTTTACTAATATGGGGGATTTCAAAACTAGAAGGCATAATTTTAAGATGAGAGGAGAAAGACTTAAAATGGACCTAAAGGGCAACTTTTTCACGCAGAGGGTGGTTCGTATGTGGAATGAACAGCCAGAGGAAGTGATTGATGCAGATACAGTTACAACATTTAAAAGATGTACATGAATAGGAAATGTTTAGAGGGATATAGGCCAAATGCGAATAGGACAAGGTTAGTTTCGAAAACCTGGTTGGTATAGATAAATTGACTGAAAGGTCTGTTTGTGTGATGTATGACTCTCTGCAATAATTTATTAACATGCATAGTTAGCAATTAAAATGTGTAAATCCTTATCCCTCAAAATATCCTACAAAATGAACAAAAATGCGGGCACATATTCTATTCAGGAAGAAAAACAATATGGGTTTCTCTGCAAGGACTGGCTTTCTTAAAACAAAAAATACTTTGGCCAATCGTTTATTCCTCAGGGCAAAACAATAAAGTGTAGAATGTTCTGGAGTCGGTTGCTTTGATGTTTGGCTTGTGTGGTCAATTTACTATTTGTGTACATTTGTGTCTGAACTTTATTTTGCTATTCATTTGTGGGAAGTGGGTGTCACTGGCTAGGCCAGTATTTCTTGCCCATCCCTAGCTGCCCTTGAGAAGGTGGTGGTGAGTTGCCTTCTCAAACCACTGCAGTCCACCTGCTGTGGGTTGACCAACAACGCTATTAGGGAGGGAATTCTAGGATTATAACCAGCAACAGTGAAGGAACAGTGACATATTTCCAACTCAGGATGGTGAGTGACTTGGAGGGGAACTTGGAGGTGGTGGTTTTCCCACCACCTGCTCCCCTTGTCCTTCTAGATGGAAGTGGTTGCGGGTTTGGAAGGTGCTGCCTGAGGATATTTGGTGAATTTCTGCAGCGCATCTTGTAGGTAGTACACACCGCTGCTACTGAGCATCGATGGTGGAGGGAGTGGATGCTTGTGGATGTGGTGCCAATCAAGTGGGCTGCTTTGTCCTGGATGGTGTCAAGCTTCTTGAGTGTTGTTGGGGCTGCACTCATCCAGGCAAGTGGGGAGTATTCCATCACACTCCTGACTTGTGCCTTGCAGATAGTGGACAGGGTTTGGGGAGTCAGGAGGTGAGTTAGTGGCTGCAGTATTCCCAGCTTCTGACCTGCTTTTGTAGCCACTGTGTTTATGTGGTGAGTCCAGTTGAGTTTCTGGTCAATGGTAACCCCCAGGATGTAGATAGTGGGGGATTCAGTGACGGTAACACTATTGAATATCAAAGGACGGTGGTCAGATTGTCTCTTATCGGTGATGGTCATAGCCTGGCATTTGTGTGGCACGAATGTCACTTGCCACTTGTCAGCCCAAGCCTGGATATTGTCCTGATCTTGTTGCATTTGGACACGGACTGCTTCAGTATCTGAGGAGTCACAAATGGTGCCGAACATTGTGGAATCATCGGCAAACATCCCATTTCTGACCTAATGATGGAGGGAAGGTCATAGATGAAGCAGCTACAGATGGCTGGGCCTAGGACACTACCCTGAGGAACTCCTGCAGAGATGTCCTGGTGCTGAGATGATTGACTTCCAACAACGATGACCATCTTCTTATGTGTAAGGTATGACTCCAACCACCAGAAAGTTTGCCTGATACCCATTAATTCCAGTTTTGCTTGGGATCCTTGATGTCAGTCAGTCAAATGCAGCCTTGATATCAAGGGCTGTCACTCTAATCTCATCTATGGAATTCAGCTCTTTTGTCCATATTTTAACCAAGGCTAGAATGAGTTTAGGGGCTGAGTGGCCCCGGCCAAACCCAAACTGGGCGTCACTGAGCAGGTTATTTCTGAGCAGGTGCTGCTTGATAGCACTGTTGATGACACCTTCCATCACTTTACTGATAATTGAGAGTCGACTGATGGGGCAGTAATTGGCCAGGTTGAATTTGTCTTGCTTTTTGTGTACAGGACATACTTGAGCAATTTCCCACACTGCCGGGTAGATACCAATGTTGTAACTGTACTGGAACAGCTTGGCTAGGGGTGAGGTAAGTTCTGGAGCAAAAGTCTTCGTTACTATTGCCAGAATGTTGTAGGGCCCTCTAGCCTTTGCAGTATCCAGTCTCTCCAACCGTTCCTTGATATCATGTGGAGTGAATCAAATTGGCTGAAGACTGGTATCTGTAATGCTGGGGGCCACTGGAGGAGGCCAAGATGGATCATCCACTCGGGACTTCTGGCTGAAGATTGCTGCAAATGCTTCAGCCTTATCTTTTGCACTGATGTGTTGGGCTCCTCCATCATTGAGGATGGGGATATTTGTGGAGCCTCCTCCTCCAGTGAGTTGTTTAATTGTCCACCACCGTTCACAACTGGATGTGGCAGGACTGCAGAGCTTAGATCTGATCCGTTGGTTGTGAGATCACTTAGCTCTCTGTAAGACTTGCTGCTTTTGCTGTTTGGCATGCAAGTAGTCCTGTTTGGTGGCTTCATCAGGTTGATACCTCATCTTCAGCTATCCCAGGTGCTGTTCCTGGCATGCCCTCCTGCACTCTCCATTGAACCAGGGTTAATGCCTGACCTGGTGGTAATGGTTGAGTGGAGGATTTGCTGGGCCACGAGGTTACAGATTGTGCTGGAGTATAATTATGCTGCTGTTGATGGCCCACAGCGCCTCAGTCTTGATGCCCAGTCTTGAGTTGCTAGATCTGTGCGAAGTCTGTTGCATTTAGCATGGCGATAGTGCCACACAACACGATGGAGAGTATTCTCAATGTGAAGGCGTGACTTCGTCTCCACAAGGACTGTGTGATGGTCACTCTTACCAATACTGTCGCAGACAGATGCAACTGCAGCTGGCAGATTAGTAAAGATGAGGTCAAGTATGTTTTACCCTCTTGTTGATTCCCTCACCACCCGCTGCAGACCCAGTCAAGCAGCTTTGTCATTTGGGACCCGACCAGCTTGATTGGTAGTAATGCTGCTGAGACACTCTTGCCGGTGGATATTGAAATACCCCACCCAGAGTACATTTTGTGCCTTTACCACCCTCAGTGCTTCCTCTAAGTGTTGCTCAACATGGAGGAGTACTAATCCATCAGCTGAGGAAGGACAGTCCATGGTAACCAGTAAGAGTTTTCCTTGCCAATGGGGTCCAGAGTCAATGTTGAGGACTCCCAGGGTAACTCCCTTCCAACTGTATACCACTGTGCCACCACCTCTGCTGGGCCTGTCCTGCCAGTGGGACAGGACATATCCAGGAAGGTGATGGTGGTGTCTGGGACATTGTTTTTAAGGTATGATTCTGTGAGTATGACTATGTCAGGCTGTTGCTTTATTAGTCTGTGAGACAGCTCTCCTAATTTTGGCGCTAATCCCTGGATGTTAGTGAGGAGGACTCCGCATGGTCGACAGGGCTGTTTCTGCCGTTGACTTTTCCATGCCTAGGTCAATGCCAGGTGACCCATCTGGTTTTGTTTCTTTCAGACTTTGTAGCAATTGGTACAACAGAGTGGCTTGCTTGGCCATTTCAGAGGGCAATTGAGAGTCGACCACATTGCTGTGGGTCTGGAGTCACATGTAGGCTGGACCAGGTGAGGGGGGCAGATTTTCTTCCCTGCAGGACATTAGCGAACCAGATGGGTTTTCCTGACAATCAGCAATGATTTCATGGTCATCAGTAGATTCTTAATTCCAGACTTTTTTTTGTTATTGAATTCAAATTCCACCATCTGCCATGGTGGGATTGAACGTGGGTCCCCAGAACGTTAGCTGATTTTTTTGGATTAATAGTCCAGCGATAATACCACTAGGCCATCGCCTCCACAAAATCTTGCTGACACAGCCTGCTTGGTCGATATCGTCTTGAGTTGTTCCTCCAGTCGCTCTTGCCAAAGAATAAATAAGTCCCTCCCTGAACACTGCAGAGGATTTTATTCCCAGAAATGGGAACAATCAGCCTGGACAAACTTTCCTTCAACTCAATTGCTTCTTTGCAGACTTCCCTATAACTCAATCAGATAAAACAATAACCATGCAAATCATATTCAGCCTGGGAACCCTGCAGCCCAATGGTATCAATGTGGATTTCACAAGCTTCAAAATCTCCCCTCCCCCAACCACATCCCAAAACCAGCCCAGCTCATCCCCGCCTCCCTAACCTGTTCTTCCTCCCACCTATCCCCTCCTCCCACCTCAAGCCCCACCCCCATCTCCTATCTACTAACCTCATCCCGTCCCCTTGACCTGTCCGTCCTCCCTGGACTGACCTATCCCCTCCCTACCTCCCCACCTACACTCACGTTACTGTCTCCATCCCTGCCTCTTTGACTTGTCTGTCTCCTCTCCACCTGTCTGTCTCCTCTCCACCTATCTGCTCCTCTATCCATCTTCTATCTGCCTCCCCCTCTCTCCCTATTTATTTCAGAACCCTCTTCCCCTCCCCCATTTCTGATGAAGGGTCTAGGCCTGAAACGTCAAGCTTTCCTGCTCCTATGATGCTGCTTGGCCTGCTGTGTTCATCCAGCCCCACACCTTGTTATCTCACCTTCTCCAGGCCAATCAGTGTTGAGAACAGCCCCCAGCAGCATCAAACAGCAAGCAGAGGAGTTATCACCAGTATTATGATTTCTAGGCAGCCTTTTCAAGAAACTCTCTCTGTCGTAAATGTTCAGTAGCCTCTTTCAAAGAAACAAGACCAGGTATGTCCGCAAAACTTGAAATAAATGCCTTTTTCCCCACAATCCTTGAAAATGTAAAGCTTCCAAGCAATATTAAATAAAGAACATCTTTGTAACATAATCCTCAGTGTGAAATTGTGCCTCCTGATGTCCCCCCTGGTGTTTTGTCAATTATTTCAGATCTTTGAACACGTATCAGAGACCGGTTCAGCCTCAGCTTTAGTATTACATCCAATTCTGGGTGCCTGGCACTTTAGGAAGAACGAGAAGGCTTCGGGGAGCGTGCAGAAGTGGTTTATGAAAGTGGCTTGAGGCATAAGGAATTTCAGTATGAAGATGGATTGCAGCAATGAGGGTGTTCCCCTTAGAAAAGAGATCTACAAGATCTGTGTGAAGAATGCAAAGTTGTGAGAGGTCGGAACAAAGTAAGTAGGGAGAAAATGTTCCCACTCATGAAAGGAGCATGAACGAGAGGGCACAGATTTGAAGTAATTCGTAAAAGAAGAAAGAGTTTTATGAGGACAAATCTATTCACACAGCACATAATTAAGGTCTGGAATGCACTGCATGAGAGTGTGGTGGAGGCAGGTTCGTTCAAGGCTTTCAAAAGGGAATTAAATGATTAATTCAAAGGAACAATGTGCGGGGTTACAAAGAGAAGGTAGGAGGCTGGCAAAGGTGAGGCTGTAATTTGAAAGCTAACAATAAATGTTGGGCCAAATGGCCTCCTTCTGCGCTGGAAATTCAATGAAATCTGTTTACTTACAAACTTGCCAGTTTCTCCCATAGTAAACATTACTAACCTTTACATTGAGGGGGTTACAGGCTCATGTTCTGTGCCTTATGGCTCAAACACACAAAATTGTAAAATCAGACAATAGTACAGCAGGGAAGAGAGACATTCAGCCCATCTCTTCTGTACTGGTTCTTTTGAAGAGCAATACAGTTAGTCCCATTCCCAGCCTTTTCCCGAAACCCTACATTTTTTTTCCTTTATACATGGTAAAATAGCTCCCACACTCTTAAATACAGTGGGCCAAATAATTACAGGTAGAGGGAATTGGGTGTTGGCCAAATAACAGGGCTGTGAGGTAGACTGGGAAGTAAAATTCTAAAATCCCCAATAATGGAAAATCTCTGGTATATTTCAATATGGAAATGTGAGAAAGCCTGAGAACCAAGCAACATTTGGGAGAAACTATGGGGCCATTCTCAATCCAAGAAAAACATTACTATTGGCGGAAAGCTAATGTAAAGATTAATATAGCAAAACCAAAGAACTGCTTGTAATTTAGGGTAATTGTTCTTTAAATTGCTTTGTGGTTGTCATTTAAAAAATAATAATAATTTGAATTCCACCAGTCATCCATTAACAACCAAAAGAAAAACAAACCCCATTAACATTTTCTAAATGTCCTGTGGCTTCCATCCTCTTCAGAATCAAACGAACAGTTACATTTGGACTCTTCAAGCAGTGGGAGAGGGAATTCTTTGCTTGCATCATTTCTCTTCCTTTCACCTGCTCGCTGAATCGACTATCCCTCAGCACATGGCACAAAAGTTATAGCAAAGGGGGAAGAATATAAAGGGAGTGACCTTTACACTATGCATCCATTGTGTCCTAAACCCTGACACATTCGCTACTCCACACTCATCAA
The DNA here is from genome assembly GCA_024137785.1 of Ginglymostoma cirratum. Taxonomy (NCBI): domain Eukaryota; kingdom Metazoa; phylum Chordata; class Chondrichthyes; order Orectolobiformes; family Ginglymostomatidae; genus Ginglymostoma; species Ginglymostoma cirratum. The sequence continues at coordinate 10,038,484 of JAHRHZ010000223.1, read as the reverse complement.
GTCCTGACTCACTCCGCCAAATTGCTTGTATTAACTATTATAATGGGATGGCATTAAGGAACTGCATTTGCCACGCTTGTTTTATCCTGGCTGCTACAAATTGACTTTCAAGTATTGTAAATTAATACTGTTTAATCTTGTAGTTCACTGTAAATGCAGTCATTGTCGGACCATGCCGTATCCTCACAGTGCTTTCTGTTCAGGTTTTCTGGACAATCTTTCCAACACGTTTATGTTCCACTTGAAACTCATCCTATGAGAAATGAAATGTTAATTCTCTGTGATCCCGGGTCCAATCCTTCCTTATTTCTCAGATAGTGATATTCAGTGTTCTAGAACACAAAGACAAGAAACTACAGGTTAAGAATAGAAGGACAAACACAACGCCTTGTGTGGAGCAGTGATAACATCTCTACATTTGAGCCAGGATTCAAGTCCCACTTTCTCCAGAAGTTTGTAACACCATCTCTGAATAGGTTGACCGGGGAAATATCTATTGAGATAAAAGCGTTTTTTCTGTATTTTCATGGATATAATGCAGAATGGGTACTGTAGAAAGCTGGAGAAATTTTATTGTTGAGCAGGAACAATTATGCTCTTAGCAAATGTTTGCCCAGGGGTGAGAACCTTCTGGGATTGTAGAGTTTCGAGAGATTGAAAACAAAGTTCTGACTATCAACGGGCCAGCCTAGCAATTGTAACACTAGAAAGTAGCTCTTATGAAAAACATTTAAAGAGAGCATGGAGGAACTGAACAATTGATCATTCCTCAGTTCTGAAGAAGGATCGCTGGACCTGAAATGTCAACTCTGCTTTCTTTCTACAGATGCTGCCAGACCTGCTGAGGCTTTCTTTCAATTTCTGTTTTGGGTACAGATTTCCAGCACCTGCAGTTCTTTGGTTTAATTTAACTGTTCATTTCAAAGTAAGATAGGAAAGGTGACCTGGACCTGGGCTAACAGGTGAAATTATGGATAGTATTAGATCCGAGGAAAAGGGAATACAAATCAGCAACATAAAGCAGCAAACCTGAGGATTATGAGCTGTTTAGATTTCAGAAAAAGAGGATGAAAGGATTGAGTAGGAGCAGGAAATAGAGTATGAGAGTAAGCTTGCAGGGAACACACAAAACTGATTGTAAGATCTTCTATGGGTGTGTAAAGAGAAAAGCATTAGAGAAGATAAAAGTAGTTCTCTTAAAGTCAGAAGCTGGGTGACTTATAATTGGGAACAAAGAGATGGCAGTCCAATTAAATACATATTTTCATTCTGCCTTCACAAAGGAGGACACAAATAACACCCACAACTGGTAGGGAGCACAGGGTCTAATGAGAGAGTGGAGCTGAAGGGAAGAAGTATTAGAAGGGAAATCTCGTGGATCTGATCGTTTACATCCCATGGTACTTATGACAAAGTGGATGGTGATCTGCCAAGATCCTATAGAGTCGGGAACAGTTCGTATGGATTAGAGAGTAGCTAATGTAGTCACTCTACTTTAAAAAAAGGAGGTAGAGAGAAAACAGGTGTAACAGCCTCCTGACTACTAAAGCACAGATAGATTACTAACTTGGCTAAACAGCGAGAGATGTACATTGGCCAACTATAACTCTGAAATCACAAAAACCCACGTACCAGATACAGTGCAAACACAGTAACCAGGTACTAATTACATGAGCATAATGTAAAACACAATGGTTATTCTGGACAGACATCCCCAACAAATCCACGAAACAAAAGAAGGCCCAGACAGAAAGGCATTGGGTCCTGCTACACAAAGAAACTAACAGCAAAAAGCCTTCCAAAGGACTGACATTGTTTCAAACTATTAGATGTATCTCCCTAATTTGCCAGGCCTATAAAAATTTCCAGGAAACCACCTAAAGGGCATCAAAATAAGGTTCACCTGCAGAGCTCTCTTTTGGAATCTTTGGAACCTCTCTTGGAATCTTCTGACGTCTTCCGAGGAGACCAGCATGGCAACAGGCAGAGACCAGCTGACCATCAGAGAGAAAGAGAGGAAGAAAGCAGCTTCAATGACCCAGAGACAGAGCCAGAGAGAGAGAGAGAGAGTGACTGCGTAAATCGACAAGACACTCGGGAAGTATTTTAATCTTAAGGGACCAAATAGGATTAGAGATAGTATGTTTAGTATCAAAGGTTACTGTAACTTATTTTCGTACAAAGTTGGGTCTGTTTTGCATTGGTACTCGCTTGTGTTCGTATTGATTTGACAGCTGGGCCATTTCATTTGTAACATTCTGGTCTAACTTGTTTAAGGATGAACTAGCCAACACAGGGAATTATAGACCAGCTAGCCTGACATCAAAATGTGGGGAAAATGTTCAATTCCGATCTCAGAAATTTAATAGCATAGTCGTTGAAACACGTTATTATGGATTTACAAAAGTGAAATCATGCTTGACATATCTATTACAACTTTTTGATGATGTAACCAGAAGAGTTGATAAGGGGGTAGCAGTGAATAGAATAGAATTCCTACAGAATGGAATCAGACCATTTGGCCCATCAAGTCCACACCAACCCACCAAACAGCATCCCATCCAGACCCAACTCCCAACCTTATCCTTGTAACCCTACATTTCCCATGACTAATCCACCTCGTCTGCACATCCCTGGACACTATGGGTAATTTAGCATGGCCAATCCACCTAAACTGCACTTCTTTGGACTGTGGGGGTAAACCAGAGTACCTGGAGGAAACCCACATGGACATGGGAGAATGCGCAAACTCCACACAGACAATATCCTGAAGTTGGAATTGAACCTGCTGTGAGCCACCATACCGTCTTTGATACTGCCAGTGGATGTGGTTTTCTTGGGATTTCAGAAGGCTCTCAGTAATGTCCCATATAAGACATTACAATGTAAAATTAAAGTGTATGGGGTGGGATTGGGGTAGTGCACTGACATGGATAGAGAACTGGTCAGCAGGCAGGAAACAAACAACAATTGGGTATTTTACTGAGTTGCAGACAGTGACTAGTGGAGTATCACAGGACTCAATACTTTGAACCCCGCTATTCACTCTATCTATTAATGATATAGGCATAGGAACCAAATGTAAAATCTCCAAGTTTACAGAGGACAGAAAACTGGCGGGAGGGTGATCTTATAGGAGGGTGCAGGCATACTTCAATGTGGTTTGGACAAGTTGAGTGAGTGGCAAATTCTAGTTGATCATGGATAATGTGGATAACAATGAGGTTATCTTCTTTGGAAGCAAAGACAGGAAGGCAGATTATTATCTGAATGGTGGTGGATTGAGAAAAGGGGGAGGAGGAATGTGACCTGGGTGTCCTTGTACGCCAGTCACTTAAAGTAAGCATGCAGGGGCAGCAGGAAGTGAGGAAAGCCAATGGTATGTTGGCCTTCATAGCAAGAGGACTCGAGCACAGGAGTAGGGATGTTTTGCTGCAATTGTACAGGGCCTTGGTGAGACCACATCTGGAGTATTGGGGACAGATTTAGTCTCCTTTTCTGATGAAGGATTTTCTAGCTAAGGAGAGACTGCACAAAGGTTCACCACATTGATGACTGGGATGGCAGGATTGACGTATGTAGAGAAACTGGATCAGTTAGGACAATATTCATTGGAATTTAGAAACATGAGGGGATTCTCATAGGAACCTATAAATGCTAACAGAATTTGACAGTGTACACACAGGAAGGATGTTCCAGATGATCAGGAAATTCAGAGCCGGGGATTGTAGTCTAAGGATGCAGGGTAAGCCATTTAGGAGTGAGATGAGGGGAAATTTCTTTACCCAGAGAGTGGTGAGCCTGTGGAATTCTGTGCCACAGAAAGCGATTGAGGCCAAAACGTTGTATACTTTCAAGAAGGAGTTAGATATAGTTCTTCGGGCTAAAGGGATCAAAGGGTATTGGGTGAAAGAGGGACAGGGTACTGATTTGGATGATCAGCCATGATCATATTGTGTGGTGTAGCAGGCTTGAAGGGCTGAATGGCCTACTCCTGTTCCTATTTTCTATGTTTCTTCTCATAAGGCATTATCATTCATTAGGAATAAGGCTAATGAGGATTGAGGATGAGAGATGGAAGGATATTTGATTGAATGTTAAGAACCTTCTGAGCAGATAATGAGGAACCTGTTTACATTCAGAATGTCATAGGAAGAGCAAGAGAGGAAGAGTTGGATAACCGATGGTGGGGGCGTGGAGTTCGGGGTTTTGAAGTTAAGAACTCATGCAATGAAACCACTAAGGAATATGCCCAACAAGACCATCAGCTTTAGTTCACAGAGTTAGTGCAAAATTGGATGGTCATGCCTACTCTAATTCTGCTACTCTACTCACTTCCCCAGATGCTCTACCACTCTGACATATAGCCTATGACATCTTGCCTCACTTATTCTTACACAGTCCCACCTTAAAGCCTCTAACTCTGCACTGCCGACTCACTCCCTCAGTGCACCTCCCAACAGCACCACAACAGCTGCGCCATCCTCTTTCATCTCATTTAATTCCTGTCCTGTGATATCTGTCCTTTAATACCTTGTACCTCTCATTCTAAGAGGAAAACAGCCAAGTGTCAAGATGGGTGGTGAACTGCCCAATATTTGATTCCTCGCTCCTTGTAAGGAAAGGATCCTGTCTCTGACAGCCCTGAGTGACTGACTGAGCATGTCCAAGTCTCTAGACTGGCATTGAAATCTGCCCTTGATTTGCCTTGAGTGAATGCTATTCCCCTGACTGAGGACCGTTGACAACCATCACAACATTCCTGGCTTCTGTCTGAATTAAATGGCAAGTACTGTGAGCCTGGTAGCTCTGGCTAAGGGGGCAAAGTTCAAAAAGGCAAGGCAGTGATGTTGAGCATCCGGGTAGGCTAAGAGTGAGTGAGTGCTGTGACAGCAAGCAAAGAGCTTGAAGATGCAACCTGGTCCGATACAGCGAGTTGTTTAAGATAAAATAATTGACAGGGTAAATATAGTGGGCCCCTGATTTACCAACACTGACTTAGGAACGCTTATACTTACAAATGAGATTCCATATTACCATTAATTTAAGGATTCAACAGGCAAATCTGTATTTATGAATGGATATTTAATATTGTGTTGCATTGTGTTCAACTTGTATCAAAATTGGCTTATGAATATACCTAGGAATGGGACCCATTCATAACCTGGGTGCTGTCTAGAGAAAAAACTATTTCCTCTGGTGAGACAGGTCCAGAACAAAGGGATATATCCTGAAAATTAGAAACACTTCATTTCCTGGAGTTAGAGATATCAGGAACTGCCGATGCTGGGGTCTGAGATAACAAGGTGTAGAACTGGATGAACATGGCAGGCCAGGCAGCATCAGAGGAGCAGGAAAGCTGATGTTTCGGGTCTGGACCCTTCTTCAGAAATGGGGGAGGGGAAGGGGGCTCTGAAATAAATAGAGAGAGGGGGAGGCGATGATAGAAGGTGGTTAGAGGAGCAGATAGGTGGAGTTATTTCCTGGAGTTAT
>JAHRHZ010000223.1:10003470-10032591 GCA_024137785.1 Ginglymostoma cirratum | reverse complement strand
AAACCCTTCACCATTTCTGATGAAGGGTTTAGGCCCGAAACGTCAAGTTTTCCTGCTCCTATGATGCTGCTTGACCTGCTGTGTTCATCCAGCCCCATGCCTGTTATCTTGGATTCTCCAGCATCTGCAGTACCTTTTATCTCTGAAGCAATAGATTTTTGTTTGGTTAGTATATCAAGGTAAGTAAATGGAATTATTGTAACAATTAAACGTGATCTAATTGAAACAAAGACAAAAATTCTGGAGAAATTCAGCAGGTCTGGCATCATCTGAGGAGATAGAAACAGAGTTAACATTTCGAGTCCAGCGGGATTCTTTTTCATAACATATCTAACTGAATGGTGGAACAGGCTTGAGAGGCTCAGCAATATACTCAAATGTCTGATATTCCCAAATTGGCTGGTGTATCAGAAATGTAAACATGAAACAAAACCAGAATTTGCTGGGAAAGCTCAGCAAGTCTGGCAGCATCTGTGCAGAGAAATCAAAGTTAACATTTCGGGTCTGGTGACCCTCCCTCAGAAGCTTTTCCAGCAACTTCTGTTATTGTTTTCTTTCTGATTTACAACGTCTGCAGTTCTTTTGGTTTTTATTAAGTACCAGAAATATATTGACTTATTGAACCCACTAGACTTGGCTTCCTCCCCACAATTAGCATGAACAATATGGCAGACTGGGAGATACAAGTAATGCAGAGACTGGCTGTGCTGGGCTATGCAGGTATTTCATAGGTTTTAGTAGATATCCTTGCAGGCTGTGCTACAGTTAAATTCACATCGCCTGCCCGTGGCAAAGGAAATAGTGACATGGAACCAAAACAATCATTGTCGCTTGTTGGATGTTGAAGGTGACTGCAGAACAAATGTGTCAACATATGATTGTAGCAACAGGATTTTCAACAGACTGTGAAAGCCAATCAATCATGCTGTGTTAATACCTTACACTTTACTGTGCGCTCTCAATTACACAGGCTGCTCAGAGTATTGTAAGGAATACAATATTCTTTCTACAGCAAGAAAGAGGTGATTTATCTAACATGGGCTAGAAATTAAAAAGAATATAGCCTCAGAAATTATGCCATTGCATACTAAGATATGGGCTCAAAGTATGTATTGGAAATTCCTTTCTCTGTGCTTTTGATGCAGGCAGTAACCCTGTTATTACACAATTAATATAATTGCTGTATTTAGTAAGATAAATTCTAGGCTGAAACCTTTTCATCTGACAAAGAATTTCACTTGTGAGTTGGAGTTGGAGGGCATGCATGCTAAAATCTCAGACAACAAATTGGACCCGAGAGATCAAGCTCACAACCTGTGCCACGACATTACTTTCTTACTTGTTCATGGGATACATTCATCACTGGCTGGGCCAGAGTTTATTGACCATCCCACAGTTTCCCATGTGAAGATAATAAGTGGGCTTCCTTCTTGAATCATTGCAGTCCCAAATTGTTGATACGTTTGCAGTGCTGACAGGAAGGGAATTTAGGATTTTAACCCAGAGGCAATGAAAGAATGGCAGAATAGTTCAATTCAGGATGTGTGACTTGCAACTTGCAGCTGGTTGTGTTTCTATGCATCTACTGTCTTGCCCCTTCTCGGTGGTAACAATTGCATGTTTAGAAGGTGCTATTGAAGGTGGCTTCATGAGTTGCTGCAGTGTGTCTTAACGATGGCACATACTTCTGCCTCTGTGCATTAGTGGTGAAGGTAGTGGCTGAGGTGCCAATCAAGTGATCCGCTTCATCCTGGATGGTTTGAGATTTTTGAGTGTAGTTGAAGCAGGCAAATGGGGACTATTCCATCACACTCCTGACTTGTACCTAACAAATGGTGGACAGGCTTTGGGCACTCAGGAGGAGAGTTTATTCACCACAGAGTTCCTGCCTTGCTCTTGTAGCCACTGTAGTCATGTGACCACATGCAGGTCTTATAAATAACTTCAATCTGTAGAAACATATTGAGTAAGGTCAAAAGACTGGCTTCTTTCAACAGTACTCATGGGTTTTGAGGTCACCAATCTGATAGCTTCATGGCCCCTCTTTGTCTCCATCTTCTTTTAAGGTTTGAATTCAGATTTACAAGGTGGGAAATATACTCTCATTCCTTGGATTCCCAGTTAAGCCACATACCCACTAGGCCACTGTACCACTCAACTGATAGCACTTGATGTTTCGTGTAAAAGTTGATCAGGCAGCATTGATGAAGCTCATCCTGACCAACACAGGAATGAGCAACCACTGTACATTTTCTTGTCTGCATCTTGTGGAGACGTGTGTTTGAATATATGAAATTACAACCTCAGCAATGTTTGAAGATAGCTATAATTTGATATGCTTTCCATAAGCTGTCAAACACACTAGACCTGAGAACGATGTGATTTTTTTTGTAACAGAGTCATGGAGGAAGTGACAGTGATGGAGCTGTGAAAATCAGTTTCCTGGTCATTTAGTTTCGTTTAGATGGTAAAAAGAGCTCTGTTTCACATTGACAGGCAAATATGTGATTTACCAACTAGACAAAAATATGTTACTACATGTTGCTCAGAAACAGTTGGCTGGAAATTTGATTCCTTTCTCAAGTTGGGTGAATTTTCGATTGTGACAACTCACCCGATGAGGAAACAAAAAATATCTTAATGTGCTCAAATGTCTTGACTGGCTCTTTCCTGTTCTCTGTTTTCTCTTTGTTGAGTTTTGCTTCATGCTGAAGATTCACCAACTAGTTTTTTTTCTTCTCTTGCCACATCACAAGTCTGAACATTGCCTGATTTCATCATGGTGGGTTGAACAGGGTAAGTGGAACAAAGGAAAATTCAGATCTTGCATTCAGTTCTGGTCTCCCTGCGATAGGAAAAGTGTTTTTAACCTTGAAAGGATTCAAAAAAGATTTACAAGGATGTTACCAGGTTTGGAGAGTTTGAGTTATAGGGAGAGGCTGAATAGGTTGGGATTATTTTCCCCTGGCATGTCAGAGGATGAGGGGTGACCTTATAGGAGTTTATAAAATCATGAGGGGCATGGATAAGGTGAATAATAAAGGTCTTGTCCCCAGGGAAGCGAGTCCAAAACGAGAGGACATAGGTTTAAGGTGAGGAGAGAATGACTTAAAAAGGACCTCAGGGGCAACCTTTTCACACAGAAGGTGGTGCGTGAATGGAAAGAGCTGCCAGAGGAAGTGGAGGAGGCTGGTACAAATACAACATTTAAAAGGCACCTGAATGGGAATATGAAATGGAAGGGTTTAGAGGAAAATGAGCCAAATGCAGGCAAATGAGACTAGAAATGTAGAACATCTGGTCAGCATGGATGAGTTGGACTGAAGGGTCAGTTTCTACGCTGTACACCTCTATGATTCGATGACTGAGTAACGTGACCTCCTGTCACCATCCACACTCTCACCATTGGTTCGGTCCTACAGATGCAAATGGCAAATTGGAAAGAAGCTAGAATCTGTGTCACTGAAACATGAAATTGTATGTGGTTGCTCCTGAAACAGATGGCTTCTCAACAGCTTCAGTTTCATCACACGCAGGAAGCACTGACGTAAAGTGATTGGCAGAAGAAACAACAATGACAGAGTGAGGTAAACTCAGTGAATGTTAGGATCTGGAATGGACTTCCTGAGTATGTGTAGGAGGAGTGACTAATTGAGGCTGTCATAAGGAAATTTGGATCATTCATGCAAGAAGTAAAATTTGCAGGGATGCAGGGAAAAGGCATGGTAAGGTGATTTGCTCCTTTGGAGAGCTAGCACAGGTATGACATGCTGAACAGCTCCTACCTGTGCTGGCGCCTTGCCATAATTCTAAGTGCCATCTCTTCAATATGACATTAACCCAAGGCTCTATCTGTCATTGCGTTATTTTTGAAGCAGAGCAGGGAGTTGTCTTAATCAATATTTAACTCTCAATCCATCTGAGAAAAATAATTTGGCTGGCCATTAATGTACCAATATCTGTGGGAGATTGCTGTGCACAAATTAGCTTCCTTTTTATAATATTATAACAGAGACTACACTTCAAAGGTACTGAGATAGTAGGAACTGCAGATGCTGGAGAATCTGATATAACAAGGTGTAGAGTTGGATGAACACAGCAGGCCAAGCAGCATCAGAGGAGCAGGAAGGCTGACGTTTCGGGTCTATACCCTTCTTCAGAAAATCGGATCTAGGCCTGAAACGTCAGCTTTCCTGCTCCTCTGATGCTTCTTGGCCTGCTGTGTTCATCCAGATCTACACCCTGTAATCTTCAAAAGTACTGAATAGGTTTTTAAACAGCAAGGGGCTTCTAGTGATCATGAATTATGTACACATAAGTGCTCATTTTTCTTCTTATAAGTGAAAGTATTTGAAAAAATTAAATCCAAAGAGTTATGCTGATATTCTAGAGCATATGAATATTAAGAAGGAGAAACTGTTGGATGCCTTGAAATACATTCAGTAGGATTTATCTCAGGATACCAAGGGAAGCAGGGGAAGAGATCAGTGGGGCCTTGAGAGAGAGCTTCGTATCCTCTTTGGCCACAGGCGAAATCCCAGAAAACTGGCAAATAGTCAAAGTTATTCCTTTGTTTAAGAAGGGCAACAGGGATAATTCAGGAAATGATAGGCAAGTGAGCCTTAGTGGTTGGGAAATTATTGGAGAAGATTCTCAGGGACATGATTTACTCACATTTGGAAAATAATGAAATAATTAGGGGTATTCAACATTGTTTTGTGAGGGAGAGGTCAGGTCTCACAAATTTGATTGAGTTTTTTGAGTAAGTGATGTAGATGAGGATGAGGCAGTGGATGCTGCCCACACAGATTTTATGAAAACATTTGACAAGGTACAGAAGATTAAATCACATGGGATCCATGGTGAGTTGGTAAATTGGATAAAAATTCAGTTTGGTCATAGAAACCAAAGGTTGTTGCTGTGCTTTTCAGACTGGAGATCTGTGGCAGTAGTGCTCTGCAAAGGTCAGTGTTGGGATCTCTGTTGTGTATAATATATATATGATTCAGATAAAAATTTCAGTGGTCTGCTTTGTAAGTTTGCAGGCAACATGAAAATTGGTGGAGTTGTGGAAAGTGAGGAAGGTTGTCAAAGTTTGCAGCAGGATGTAGATCATTTCGAAAGTTGGGCGGAGAAATGGTACATAAAGTTTAATCCGGAAAATTGTGAGGTGATGCATTGTGGGAGGTAAAATGCAAGAGGAAAGTATACAGTAAATCAGAGCATTGTTATACAGTGCAATCTTGGGGTACAATTCCATAGCTCTCTGAATGTGGCAACACAATGGATGAGGTGGTAAAGAAGGTATACAGCATGCTTACCTTCATCAGTAAGGGCATTGATATAAAAATTGGCAAGTCATGTGGCACCTTTTAGAAAACTTTTGTTAAGTCACATTTGAAGTAGTAAGTGCAGTTCTGCTCGTCACCCAAAGGAGGAATGTCAAGGTTTTGGAAAGGATGCAAAAGGGATTTACCAGGATCAAAAACAAAGTTGCTGGAAAAGCTCAACAAGTCTGGCAGCATCGGTGAAGGAGAAAACAGAGTTAACGTTTCGGGTCTGGTGACCCTTCCTCAGAACTGCTCTGATTTACAGCATCCTCAGTTCTTTCAGTTTAGATTTACCAGGATGTTGCCTGGATTGGAGTATATTAACGAGGAGAGAAGTTGGACAAACTTGGATTGTTTTTGCCAGGGTGTCGGAGGCTGAGGAGTGACCTGATAGAAGTATATGATAATGAGAGGCTAGGATAGGGTGGATAGTCAGAATCTTTTTCCCAATGTGAAAATGTCAAATATTAGGGACATGGGTTCAAAGTGAGAGGGGGAAAGTTTAAAGGAGATGTGTGAGGCACATTTTTTGCGGAGAGGATGATAGTTGGCTGGGATAACACAGCGTGGATCTGGATGAACACAGCAGGCCAGGCAACATCAGAGGAGCAGGAAAGTTGACGTTTTGGGTCAGGACCCTTCTTCAGAAATGGGGAGACGTGAAGGGAGCTCTGAAATAAATAGAGAGAGGAGGGGTGGGGCTGGGGAAGGTAGGTGGGATGGTGATAGGTGAGTGCAGGTAGAGAGTGGTGTGGATTGGTCAGTGGGATGAGTGGGGCGGATAGGTGGGAGACAAGATGAACAGGTTATGTCAGGTCAAGGAGGCAGGGATGAGAGGGAGGGTTGGGAAATGGGATGAAGCTGGTGGCGGGGACATTTTGAAACTGGTAAAGTCCACATTAAGGCCATCGGGCTGTAGGCTTCCAAGGCGGAATATGAGGTGCTGCTCCTCTAGTTTCCAGGTGGCGTCATTGTGACACTGGAGGAGGCCTAGGATGGACATATCACCCAGGGAGTGGGAGAGGGAGTTAAAATGGTTCGCGACTGGAAAGTGTTGTCGTTTGTTGCGAACAGAGCGCAGGTGCTCTACAAAAGGTCTCCGAGCCTCTGCTTGGTCTGGATCATGTTGTCAGGGGAGATGGTAGAAACTGGTATGATAGTAACATTTAAGAGGCATTTAGACAGACTCATGAGCAGGCAGGAAATAGAGGGATATGGATTGTGTGCAGGCAGATGGAATTAGTTTAGAATAGCTTATGGTTGGCAGAGACAGAGTGGACTGAAGGGCCTGTTCCTGTGCTTTACTTTTCTGTGTTCTATATAAATCACAATAGTTGCATGTGCTGAAGAACCAGACATAGCTAGGTCCTGGTTGAACTAGATTGCTACCACAAACCCTCCTTCCTGAATTCAGTCTTAGGGCTTATTTCGTTAAAATTGGTAAGTGACCCATTCGTAAATCATAACAAGAAACAGCCCTTGTCTTAACAACAAAGTGAAGTTTATTGCTTGATAGCAATAGTTACAAGTTTTATTAGATCGCGAGACATCATTACTAAGAATATGAGGAGCAAGGAATAGCATGTGTGACTCCATTAGGATCTTTGGCTCGTGTCCTTTCTTCCTCACCGAAGACTGTACGACATTATCAGATTGAATGGATCTTCGTGCAATATTCAACATTAAGCCTTCAGAAACATTACTTTATATAACATCTTACCCCAAGCTTTTTACCTCATGTTTAACATTTGTGTGTTCAATTATAAATGTATTTTCATGTTTAACAAACTTTAACATTCCACAAATTACTCACTTCACAGATTCAGGATGTTTCACAGTACTTGCAGAACACATTTGGAATACTTAGTTTGAGGTGCAGAGGAGGTCCACCAGGATGTTGCCTGGTATGGAGGGCACTAGCTATGAAGAAAGGTTGAGTAGACTAGGATTATTTTCATTAGAAAGGCGGAGATTGAGGGGGTCCTGATTGAGGTCTACAAAATCATGAGGGGTATAGACAAGGTGAATAACAAGAAGTTTTTTCCCAGAGTGAGGGACTCAATTACTAGGGGTCATGAGTTCAAAGTGAGAGGAGGAAAGTTTACGGGAGATATGCGTGGAAAGTTCTTTATGCAGAGGGTGGTGGGTGCCTGGAACACGTTGCCAGCTGAGGTGGTAGACGCAGACACGTTAGTGTCTTTTAAGATGTATCTGGACAGGTACATGGATGGACAGGGAGCAAAGGGATACAGACTCTTAGAAAATAGATGACAGGTTTAGACAGAGGATCTCAATGAGCGCAGGCTTGGAGGGCTGAAGGGCCTGTTCCTGTGCTGTAATTTTCTTTGATATGTTTGATACAGATGAGCTGTAAATAATACCTTCATTGGAGGATCTTTTATCTCTTGGATGTGTTTAGCAGAGGACACATTTCCAACTAATACTGAGATTTTGTTAATTATCTTTTCTGGAGGGGTCTTAATGTTCTGAACAGCCTTTGCAGGGGAAATATTCACAGGCTACTTCAAGACTGCGGTTCTATGATATAATCTGAAGGAAATGTCATCTTGTGAGCGTCCATCATGGAAGACAACTGCCCTCTTGCAGTATCCTGGATTTCCAGATGAGGAGATGTCTGTTTCTTTGACTGTGACTGAACTGTTTATTTTCTATTCATTTGTGGGATGTGGGCATTGCTGGCTGGCCAGCATTTCTTGCCTATCCCGAGTTGCCCTTGAGAAGGTGAGGGTGAGCTGCCTTCTTGAACTGCTGCAGTCCACCTGCTGAAGGTTGACCCACAATGTTATTAGGGAGGGAATTCTAGGATTTTGACCCAGTGACAGTGAAGGAACTGTGATATATTTCCAAGTCAGAATAGTGAAAGGCTTGGAGGGGAACTTAGAGGTGGTGGTGTTCCCATGTGTCTGATGCCCTTGTCCCTCTAGATGGAATTGGTTGTGTGTTTAGAAGGTGCTGTCTAAGGATCTTATGTGAATTTCTGCAGTGCATCTTGTAGATGGTACTCACTGCTGCTGCTGAGCGTTGGTGGTAGAGGAAGTGAATGCTTGTGGATGTAATGCCAATCTAGTGAGGGCTGCTTTGTCCTGGATGGTGTCAAGCTTCTGACTTGTAGATGGTGGAGGACTCAGGAGGTGAGTTACTAGCCATAGTATTCCCAGCTTCTGACCTGCTGTTATAGCCACTGTGTTTATGTGGTGAGTCCAGTAGTGTTCCTGGTCAATGATAACCCCCAGGATGTTGATAGTGGGGGATTCAGTGATGGTAACACCATTAAATGTTAATGCATGGTGGTTAGATTGTCTCTTATTGGTGATGGTCATAGCCTGGCATTTATGTGGCACAAATGTCACTTGCCACTTGTCAGCCCGAGCCTGGATATTGTCCAGATCTTGTTGTACATGGACTGCTTCAGTGTCTGAGAAGTCACGAATGGACATGCTGAACCATGCTGAACATGGTGCAATCATCAGCAAACATCCCCACTTCTGGCCTTATGATGGAGGGAAGGTCATTGATGAAGCAGCTGAAGATGGCTGGGCTGAGGACACTACCTTGGGGAACTCCTGCAGAGATGACCTGGAGCTGAGATGATTGACCTTCAACAACCACAACCATCCTCCTATGCGTCAGGTATGACACCAACCACCAGAGAGATTGCCGCCTGATACCCATTGATCCCAATTTTGCTAGGGCTCCTTAATGCCACTCTCGGTCGAATGCAGGTTTGATGTCAAGGGCTGTCACTCTCACCTCACCTCTGGAATTCAGCTCTTTTGTCCATGTTTGAAACAAGACTGTAATGAAGTCAGGAGCTGAGTGGCCCAAACTGGGCGTCACTGAGCAGGTTATTGCTGAGCAGGTGCTGCTTCATGGCATTGTCGATGACACCTTCCATCACTTTACTGATGATTGAGAGTAGACTGATGGGACGGTAATTGACCGGGTTGGATTTGTTCTGCTTTTTGTGTACAGGACATTCTTGGGCAATTTTCTACATTGTTGGGTAGATACCAGAGTTGTAGCTGTACTGGAACAACTTGGCTCGGGGAGCGGCAAATTTTGGAGCATAAGCCTTGAGTAGTGTTGCTGGGATGTTGTCAGGTCCTGTAGCCTTTGCAGTATTCAGTCTCTCCAACCATTTCTTGGTATCAGTAGAGTGATTTGAATTGGCCGAAGACTGGTATCTGTAACGCTGGGGACCACTGGAGGAGGCCGAGATGGATCATCCTCTCGGCACTTCTGGCTAAAAATTGCTGCAAATGCTTCAGCCTTATCTTTTGCACTGATGTGCTGGGCTCCCCCATCATTGAGGATGGGGATATTTGTGGAGCCTCCTCCTCCAGTGAGTTGTTTAATTGTCCACCACCATTCACAACTGGATGTGGCAGGACTGCAGAGCTTAGATCTGATCCGTTGGTTGTGAGATCACTTAGCTCTCTGTAAGACTTGCTGCTTTCGCTGTTTGGCACGCAAGTAGTCCTGTTTGGTGGCTTCACCAGGTTGA
The DNA here is from genome assembly GCA_024137785.1 of Ginglymostoma cirratum. NCBI lineage: Eukaryota > Metazoa > Chordata > Chondrichthyes > Orectolobiformes > Ginglymostomatidae > Ginglymostoma > Ginglymostoma cirratum. The sequence goes on along the minus strand of JAHRHZ010000223.1, from coordinate 10,022,736 downwards.
CACCTCATCCTCAGGTATGCCTGGTGCTGCTCCTGGCATGCCCTCCTGCACTCTCCATTGAAGCATCGATAATGATCAGGCAATAGTGCACCTCTACTTTGTTCAAGCGTCTCTTTATTGTCCATCTGTTCTACATCTGTGTTGAATTTTGTGACCTTTTTTACTTCAGCTTGTTGATTATCTTGGACGATTTCACTTGCCCTCTGTACTTACCTTCCAGTTGCAATTTCATAGAAGAATCATAATAAAACAGTTTAATTTCCTCACTAGAGATACTGGAGGGTTGCAGCTTATTTAGAAATATGTCTGTCACCGAAACTGATAATTCTTCTTAGAAAGGGTCAGAAATCACACGACACCAGGTTATAGTCCAACAGACTTATTTGAAGACACAAGTTTTCAGAGCCTTGCTCCTTCTTCAGGTGTTAGTCAGAGAGATAGTATCAGGCACAGAATGTATAAGTAAAAGATCAAAGTGTCACACCACTGATCAGGATGTATTAAGCAAATGTAAGTTGCTGTTGAATCTTCAATCACTTAGCAGGTTTTAATTGGTTAATATGTATATGTAAATCTCTGAATTCCTTTCAAGTCACTGTCCTGAGAGAACTAAAGGTTTTATCAGTGTAAAGGAGAGGTGAGATTTTAAGTCAGACAATGCATGTTAGGTGTGAGGCCTTGTTTAGAATCTGTTTGTGTTTTAGTTTGGAGTCAGATTGGTTTTCTTTCTAAAGTAGGAATTTATAAAACGTCACATTGACCGACTGTCTATAAATTGTGGGCTTTTTGAACAAAATAGAATGCGTCTGCAAATACAAATTCACCCCATAGATTCACGTGTGTGAATATATGTGTGTGTATGTGAGGGAGAGAGACACTGGATGTGTGTGTGCATGAGAGAGGGGGGTGAGAGTGTGCATTTGAGGGAGAAAGAGAGAGACTGTGTGTGTGTGTGTGTGTGTGTGTGTGAGAGAGAGAGAGAGAGAGAGAGAGAGAGTGAGTGTTCTCAGAAAGGCAAAGCTTTGAAGTCATGTTAACTCATCATCCAGCATCAAAATCGAATCTGCAGCATCAATGTTTTTATTGGGCTGTGTTGCTCTCATAGACTTCCAGTAAAGAATCACTATCAATCTCAGAGATAAAAGGTACTGCAGATGCTGGAGAATCCGAGATAACAAGGCATGGGGCTGGATGAACACAGCAGGCCAAGAAGCATCATAGGAGCAGGAAAACTTGACGTTTCGGGCCTAGACCCTGATGACATCAAGTTTTCCTGCTCCTATGATGCTTCTTGGCCTGCTGTGTTCATCCAGCCCCATGCCTTGTTATCTCGGATTCTCCAGCATCTGCAGTACCTTTTATCTCTGATACAATTTTAACCCCACTGCGAAGCCTCTTCTAAGGATACCTACCCTGAAGAAGTTAATATCAATCTCAATTGGGTTGTATTCCATATCTTTTTTCTCAGTAGTTGCTGTCTGGACTTTTTATTTCTCTATTTTCTAAGATCTTATGACTGAAGAAGCTGCACCTAGGCACCTTTGTATCTGAGATGGCACTCTAAGCGACAAGTTATAAACTTTTGACTGTACTCATTTGAGTACATGTGACAATAAAGCTAATTCTAATTCAAATTCTTTGGAAAACTTTGCTGATTTTGTCTTCTGAATGTTCTTTGGCAATAATCAGAACAGAAAACATTCCCATTACTCCTGTATAGTCATAAATTTCCTTCCTGTTGACAATATGAAACAATTGTTTATGACAATGTAGGTAATGTTCATACACATTTCTTCTTCTTTTCAATTCTTCCATAAATCTGTGGAGCCTAATGAAATCTTCTCCTGGTTCCCCTTGAACAGCTGGTTGACAATGGCTTGTTCCTGTTACCAGTTGTTCACCTCGAACTAGTTGAACTCTTTCTGATACCACAAAGATGTTGAAGTCAAGATGTGTGCAGGTTCAAAAATGGGAAGTGTGATTACACATACATTGTCAACTTTCTTAAGTTCTTTATGTTGTGATGATACATAGAGCATACCTTTAATTTTGAAATTTATTCCATCAAGACCATATAATTTCTTCTGTATCTGCTGCAAATTCTGTTTCTTCAGCCATCATATTCAATCTGATAGGACAGTTACAATCATCCCTGTATCAAGCTGACAGTAGATAAGATGTCTATCGACATAAGCAGATTTTGTCAAACATGAGTTGATTGGATCACTTATTTTTCCGAGGAATGTATTGTCTTCAGACCTGTTGGAAATTAGGGTCCCCTTTAAAATTATGTTCTCTTACTATTCCATGATAAGTATTTCTTGCATAACATGAGACCTCATTTAACAGGCACAGTAGTAACTAGCCTCCTACAACCATAAACAAAAGAGGGAGATAGAGGATCCAAGAGAATGAGCCACCATTTTCTTGGTAGAAGGCCAGAAATTCCCTTACATTTACCAAGGGGAAGAATAAAGATTATTACCACCAAAGACTGCATAATATCAGGGCCAAATACTCCAGCATACCAAAACTACTTTCTGTGTTCCTCCATGCTACGGAATGGCTTCCGCATTGGTGCAGCATTCTCATCTGTTATCAGTTATATACTTTCTTTGTTTAGGTAACTAATGTAACACGCTTATTTTGCTGCTTTTTAACAAAATCAATCAACGATCAGAAAATTTCTACAAATTGCTGACTTCTGTGTTAGGTTTCAAACTCCTCAAAATTAACTGACCTTTTGCTGTTGTGGAAGTTTACTCTAAATCTACATAGGAATTGGATAAATTCTGGGGTGAGATTGTTGATTTCTCTCAAGCTTTGTCTCAATCCTTCTTGGTTTCTGCTTCCAGTACAATTTGAACAGCTTATTCCAAAGTCAATCTTCCTTAGACAGTAATAAATCTGACAAAGACTCATCAGTTAATCCAACAATAAGACTGTCTCTTATAAATTCTGATTTCAAAGCTCCATCATCATGTTATCTACTTTTTAAAAATGCATATTAATTGGCTGTAGGCATCAGTGACTAGGCCTGCATTTATTGTCCACCCCTAATTGTCATTATGATGGTTAAAAGTGAATCAATTGCTGTGGGTCTGGAATCCAGATCAGGCAGGGACAGCAGATTATCTTCCCTATAGGATGTTACTGAACCAGATGGGTCTTTCCAAAATCAACAGTGGTCACATGGTCACCATTAGGCCAGCTTTCTATTCCAAATTTACATTTCATCATGACGGGTTTTAAACACGTCCCCAGTGGGTTGGGGGTTCTGGATTGCTAGTCCAGTAGCATACTGCTGTGGCAACACTTAATCTGCAAATGTCATTAATGAAATTAACTATAGTTTACCTAGGCGCTAAACCCATCTGATACATTTTTCTCTTTTAAGAATGCTATTTGACTTCTGAAGTTGACAAAAGCTTGAAAATTTTCTTTAAAAGTATTTTGTGCCTTCTTTTATATCCTGGTGAATTGTGAAATTATCAGCTACATGTCCCATCAAATACTATAATGTATCTACTTGTTCATAATAAGACTTAGTATTTAATTTTGAAGCACTTCAGTATCTTAAGAATTATTCTCTCCAAGATGTCCGATTTTCTTTTGGTCCATCGCCAACATTAAACCTTTGTTTTCATATTATTTCTCCTGACATTTTGTTCCCAATGTGATTATATATTCTTCTTAAAGCTGTTTTGAATCTGTGGTATCTGAATGTTGTTTGCAATCTTCTTTAATCTTTCAATGTTGCGGTATGTCAATGCAGTTTTAATTTTCTGTCGAACTCAATTTAACTGTTCTATGTGATAGCAATTCTGTTTTCATGTCCTTGTTTCGTAGGCTTTGAAACACTTGATATAGTAACACTGTAGTATTTCTTTTTAATCAAATTTCTGGTTTTGTATTTTAGCAATGTTGTGGTATTTCGTTACATTGTTTACAGCTTACAAATTCTATTAAATAGCTAGATTATATCTTGATGGTCCTTGCTGGAGTTTTCCCACTCATTTTGTGATCAAAATAGAAATTTTCCTGGCTCCTTTGAGCAAAGTTGAGGTTTTTCTGTCTTCTGTAGCCAAAATAGTAGTTTCTTGCTGCTTTAAGGGCAAAATGGTACATTTCCACCTTTCACTGTTGCATACTGTTGCCCCTGATTTTTGAACGAAGTTTCTACAGCTACTGCTTTGATCAAATTTCCTGCTAAATCCTCAATTTAAATTGTGCACCTCTTGATCTTACCCTAATCTTAAAAGTCTTCAAACTACCTTCTTCTGCCAGACTCTGTCGGCTTAAATCTGCCCTATGATGTTCTCAATGCTGCAGCCGCAGTATTAATTACTTTAATGATGCCTGACTTTGCTCCTCTAGCCTGCTTCATTGTGCCCACTCACGATGGCAGTGACACTCACTGTAAACGTTAAAAACACCTTTTTCACTTGAATCCTTCGCAACCTGACTCTTTGTACCATCTGTTTAAAGTTTCTTCCCACTTGCACATAGAAATGTTTAACTTTATTCACAAATCTCTGAAATGCTTGCTTTCCGACCAAAAGTTACGTTGGGACTGCATCCACAGATCCCTCTTCTCTCAGGACTCAGCCAAGAGTGACTAGCCTGTTTACTCAGTCGCTAGCTCACGCTTTCTTTCTTGCATCTCTGAGCAGTTCTGAGGTCAAGGATTGGCCTGCAGTACTTCATACTTGGATGAGCAGTTGAAACATCATAACATTCAAGGCCATGGACCAACTGTTGGAAAATGGGATTAGTGAAGATTGGTTGACACAGGCTTGATGGGCTGAATGGTCTCTCCTGTGCTGCATGACACTACAACACGAGAGCCATGAGTTCTGCAGTATGTTTGGCTGTTCAACCACTTGCTGCTGACTGACTGAGTGTTCTAAAAGCTATGATGCCTTTAAAGTAGTAAATTTACTTGGATTCTGAAATTTTTTTTTGCTGGGTTTAATGGAAATTTTGCACCTTGAGGTATTCAGGTCCCAACACTAATCTCCATGTTGTATATGCTGCAAAATTAAAAGATTCTATGATTAGATCCATGACTCCACTGAACTTACCCCTCCTTCCTATCCCCACCCTCACTACTACATTTCAGGTTACCAGTCCTCCAGGATTGTCCTGAAGTTTCTAGGAATTAATGATCCATCTGCCAAACACTGTTTCAACAACTGGGAGGGACTCTATAAATTCTCCTTTTTATGGTAAGTCTCAGGGTCTGTTTAGTTAACATGGTTGAGGGTGAGTCCCAGGTGAGTCTTAGTAAGAAGAGTCACTTATCTTAACAACAAAATGCAGTTTATTGCATGATACCAACAGAGGCAAGTTATATTGACTGGTTAGACACAATTAATTGGACCATTAAGAACCAATCTTATAGTTTTACATGATATAATTTTAAATTTCAGGTCCTTGATTTGCAGACTCTTAAATAATTACTCAGACTCTTAAGAGCCATAATCTAACCTGATCAGGATCTTGATTCCTATTTTCCCCAGTCGAGACCTTGTGATATCATTGGAATAAGTGGAGCTTCGGTGCAGTCTTCAACATTAGTCCTTTCAGAACCATTACCTTGTCTGCAAAAATGTCATTAAATTCTTCTATAGTTTCCATCCCAGTTGCTAAAATAGTGTTTGGCAGATGAATCATCAATTCCCAGAAACTGCAGGACAATCCTGGAGACTGGCAAACCTTAATGTGGTGGTGGGGGTGGGGAAGAGAGATGGAGGGGTAGGTTCAGTGGAGCCATGGATCTAATCGAAAAATCCCTATGGTGTGGAAAAATGTCATTCAGCTTATCAAATCCACTCCACCCCACCAAAGAGCATCCCACCCAGATCCACTTCCTATCCTATCCCTGCAACCCTGCATTTCCCATGGCCAACCCACCTAACCAGACATCTTTGGACTATAGAAGGAAACCAGAGCACCTAGAGGAAACCCACACAGATATTGCTAATGGTGGATTTGAACCGAGGTCCCTGCTTCTGTGAGGCAGCAGTGTTAACCATTCAGTTACCATGCCATGCCAATAGACCAGCATCAGTGTGAATTTCCCCATTGATGTTTGCTGGAAATAATGTCCAGGTGTAGTCATCTCCAATGTAGTCTTGTGGCATAGTAGGTACAGAGCCGGAAGCTTTGTGTTAGAGTCGCGTTGAGGATTTGATGACCAAGGAAGGTGTGTTCATAACTGAACCAGGCAGGTCTGCTATGAAGACATACAGTCTTCCAAAACAAAACCATCTCTACCCATAGCTCCAGGTTACAACATGCACGTCAAAACAATGTCACCACAACATTCAGGGTCCCTGAGTACACTGTAACACAACAAACTCTCAGTAATCTACATGTGGCTATAATGGAGATATCCTGCACTCCCAATAAAAACAATTGAACAATCTAAGATACTGGATGGCAGTGCATTTTACGAAACCTCCAATTTGAAAGGAGCAGCTGTCAATTGTTACCATGGTGTCAGCTGTGGCTCAGTTGGTAAAACACACATCATTGACTCAAAAATGATGTGGGTTCAAGTTCCACTCCAAAACCCTGATTGCATATAATCCAAACTAACACTTCAATGTAATATAGATGGATGACTGCAGCATTTGAAATGACAGCTTTCAATAAAGACATTAAACTTTGGCCCCTGTTGGGTGGGCAGGAGAGATCATGGGTCACTAATGTGAAGGAAAACAAAAGCAGTTTCCCCCAATGCCCTGACCTATATCTATCTGTCAAACAGACTCTGAAATAACACGTCACAATCTGTGGGATATTATGGTGTGTAGATAGGCTGCCTCTCTACATCACAACAATAGCTGCATTTCAAACGTACTTTGTTCTTAATAATGTGCATTGGATGTAGAAGGTGCTACCTAAATAAGCAAATTATCTTTATTTGCCCTCTACCATTTACCATTTGGGCAGTACAGTGGCTCACTGGTTAGTACTGCTGCCTCACAGCCCCAGGAACTTGCGTTTGATCCCACCTTTTGGTAACTTGGGTAAAAGGGGATGTGATGAGCTAGAGGTATAATCGCTGGACTGTTAATCCAGAGACCCAGATAATTTTCTGGTGACCCGGGTTCGAATCCCGCCATGGCAGATGGTGGAATTTGAATTCAATAAACATGTGGCATTAAGAATCTAATGATGACCGTGAATCCATTGTTGATTGTTGGAAAATCCCATCTGATTCATTCATGTCCTTGAGGGAAGGAATACTGCCATCCTTACCTGGTGCGGCCTACATGTGACTCCAGAACCACAGCAATGACACTGAACTGCCATCTGGGCAATTAGGAATGGGCGATAAATGCTGCCTTGTCAGTGATGCCCTCATTCTGTGAATGAATAAAGAAATAAAAACTTCTTGTGTGGGATAACAAGCATGGGGCTGGATGAACACAGCAGGCCAAGCAGCATCATAGGAGCAGGAAAGCTTGACGTTTCGGGCCGAGACCCTTCATCAGAAATGGGGGAGGGGAAGAGGGTTCTGAAATAAATAGGGAGAGAGGGGGAGGCGGAGAGAAAATGGATAGAGGAGAGGATAGGTGGAGAGGAGGCAGACAAGTCGAAGAGGCGGGGATGGAGCCAGTAAAGGTGAGTGTAGGTGGGGGGGGTAGGGAGGAGATAGGTCAGTCCAGGGAGGACGGACAGGTCAAGGGGGCGGGATGAGGTTAGTGGATAGGAGATGGGGGTGCGGCTTGAGGTGGGAGGAGGGGATAGGTGAGAGGAAAAATAGGTTAGGGAGACGGAGACGAGCTGGGCTGGTTTTGGGATGCGGTTGGGGGAGGGGAGATTTTGAAGCTTGTGAAATCCACATTGATACCGTTGTCGCACTGATAGTATGGCGCACTGATCTCCACATTTCTGAGGCCAGGCGCCAACTCTCCGACACCTCCTCATACCGCCCCCTGGATCATGACCCCACCCCCGAGCACCAAACCATCATCTCCCAAACCATCCACAACCTCATCACCTCAGGTGACCTCCAACCTCATCGTTCCCCAACCCCGCACCGCCCGCTTCTATCTCCTTCCCAAAATCCACAAACCTGAATGCCCTGGTCGACCCATTGTTTCCGCCTGCTCCTGCCCCACTGAACTCATCTCCACCTACCTAGACTCCATTTTCACCCCCTTGGTCCAGGAACTCTCTACCTACATCCGTGACACCACCCACGCCCTCCACCTCCTCCAGAACTTCCAATTCCCCGGTCCCCAACACCTCATTTTTACTATGGACGTCCAGTCCCTATACACCTGTATTCCCCATGCAGATGGCCTAAAGGCCCTCCGTTTCTTCCTTTCCCGCAGAACTGACCAATCCCCCTCCACTGACACCCTCATCCGCTTAGCCGAACTCGTCCTCACCCTCAACAACTTCTCTTTCAGTTCCTCCCACTTCCTACAGACAAAGGAGGTGGCCATGGGTACCCGCATGGGCCCAAGCTATGCCTGCCTCTTTGTAGGTTACGTGGAACAATCCCTCTTCCGTACCTACACTGGCCCTAAACCCCACCTCCGTTACATTGATGACTGCATCGGCGCCGCCTCGTGCTCCCACGAGGAGCTCGAACAGTTCATCCACTTCACCAACACTTTCTACCCCAACCTGAAGTTCACCTGGACCATCTCCAACACTTCTCTCTCCTTCCTGGACCTCTCTGTCTCCATCTCGGGTAACCACCTAGAAACCGATGTCCATTTCAAGCCCACTGACTCCCACAGCTACCTGGAATACACCTCCTCCCACCCACCTTCCTGTAAAAATGCCATCCCCTATTCCTAATTCCTTCGCCTCCGCCGCATCTGCTCCCAGGATGAGGCATTCCACTCCCGCACATCTCAGATGTCCTCATTATTCAAGGACCACAACTTTCCCCCTGCAGTGGTCGAGAATGCCCTCGACCGTGTCTCCCGCACTTCCCGCAACTCATCCCTCACGCCCTGTCCCCGCAATAATAACAAAAAAAGAATCCCCCTCGTCCTCACATACCACCCCACCAACCTCCGGATCCAATGCATCATCCTCCGACTCTTCCGCCATCTGCAATCCGACCCCACCACCAAAGACATTTTTCCCTCCCCACCCTTGTCTGCTTTCCGGAGGGACCATTCCCTCCGTGACTCCTTTGTCCGCTCCACACTCCCCTCCAGCCCCACCACACCCGGCACTTTTCCCTGCAACTGCAGGAAGTGCTACACCTGCCCCTACACCTCCTCCCTCACCCCAATCCCAGGCCCCAAGAAGACTTTCCACATCAAGCAGATGTTCACCTGCACATCTGCCAATGTGGTATACTGCATCCTCTGTACCCGTTGTGGCTTCCTCTACATTGGGGAAACCAAGCGGAGGCTTGGGGACCGCTTTGCAGAACACCTGCGCTCAGTTCGCAACAAACAACTGCACCTCCCAGTCACGAACCATTTCAACTCCCCCTCCCATTCCTCAGACGACATGTCCATCCTGGGCCTCCTGCAATGCCACAATGATGCCACCAGAAGGCTGCAGGAACAGCAAATCATATTCAGCCTGGGAACCCTGCAGTCCAATGGTATCAATGTGGATTTCACAAGCTTCAAAATCTCCCCTCCCCCAACCGCATCCCAAAACCAGCCCAGCTTGTCCCCGCCTCCCTAACCTGTTTTTCATCTCACCTATTCCCTCCTCCCACCTCAAGCCCCACCCCCATCTCCTATCCACTAACCTCATCCCGCCCCCTTGACCTGTCCGTCCTCCCTGGACTGACCTATCTCCTCCCTACCCCCCCACCTACACTCACCTTTACTGGCTCCATCCCCGCCTCTTTGACTTGTCTGCCTCCTCTCCACCTATCCTCTCCTCTATCCATCTTCTCTCCGCCTCCCCCTCTCTCCCTATTTATTTCAGAACCCTCTTCCCCTCCCCCATTTCTGATGAAGGGTCCAGGCCCGAAACGTCAAGCTTTCCTGCTCCTATGATGCTGCTTGGCCTGCTGTGTTCATCCAGCCCCACACCTTGTTATCTCGGATTCTCCAGCATCTGCAGTACCTTTTATCTCCTTGTGAGGATGTACATTTCATCCCACAGTACGAAGCTGTGCAAATTAGGGTGGATTGGCCGTGGTAAATTGCCCACAGTGTCTAGGGATATGTATGCCATTTGGATTTATCATGGTCAGTGTAGATTATAGGAATGATGTGGGTCTGGGTGGGATGCCCTTCAAGGGGTTGATATGGACTTGATGGGACAAATGGTCACTGTAGAGATAGTTTGATCTATGAGTTCCTTCTGCAGATGTCTGATGAAACTGCAAAAATGTGATCTTGAATATGTTAAGATGTCCCTCCCATGCCCATTACATTGAATTTGAAAGGTCTTACTGATTTGAAACAAGAGTTTCCTTGAGTCATATAGTCACACAGCATAGAAACAGGCCCTTCAGCCCACCATGTCAGTGCCAACCAACAAACATCAAACTGCACTCTTCTCATTTACATGCACGCACATGTATGCTATGCGAATACTTCTTCAATGTTAAGAGGGTTTCTGCCTCTACCACCTGCACAGCCATTGAGTTCCAGATATTCATCACTCCCCCGTGTTGTAATTGTTATGACACAGGAAGCACATTACAGTCAACTTTTACGCAGCCAGCTTCCATGTCAGCGGTGAGAAAATGTGAAGATCACCTGCTTCAGGTGTTGGATGATAGAAGAATATTAGCCAGAATACCAGCAAGGACACATCGTTTTTGAAATAACGCTTTGGAGTTGTTTGCTTTCACCCTTGACAGGGCAGAAAGCCCCGGTTTAATGTCTCAGCTGCAGCATTGCACCTCCAACAGGGCAGCACTAGTACTGCACTGAGAGGGCAAAACTGAATTTTGTACTTGAGTCTCTGCAGTGGAGCCTAAAATTGAAAGGCTCAAAGATGAGAGTGCCGTCAACGGGGCCAGAGCTGACAATTTCATGCTTCAGATTGATTCACATTTTAATATGAACAGCATACAATTGAAGGATCTTAAAACACAACAGGTCCTGCCTGTTTTTCTTTTGGATTTGCACATGTTTGCATGAGTTTAGCTTGTCGTTTACAGAATATGGCTGTTGTGTTCAAAGTGACCCTAGCATTTTGTGGTGTATCATAGGCAGAACACGATGAGAAGCCTGCCCTGAGAAATCTGCTTAGCCATGGCCTTTTACAGAATTGTGACCAGAATTGGTTCCAAATAAACTTTCTTTGCAACCACACATCATTGACACTGTTCCAATAGTCTGCAAATAGTGCTGCAAATGTCGTGAGAATTTATTCAATTACATTAAAGCTCCATGTGCCTGAGTGTGTATTACAGACTGTGGAGAGTTTAGCCTTGAGGGTAGGAATCTTATGGTGAGTTTGGGGAGCATGTGGAAATGATGCTAATTTAATGTAGGTAAAGGCTGATGATTGCAAAAGGTGGTGGGAATTAGGAATGGAAATAAGTAAATGCAATCAATGTAAGGCTCTTAGGTTAGTGAGAAATCTGTACAGAGGGATTCTCATCAAGATATCCAATTATTAGGATCAAGCAGAGCCACTCAACTCTTTGAGCCATTCCAGATTTTTAAAAACTTCTTCATGGAATATGGTTGCCATTGGCTAAGATATCATTTATTTCAGATCCCTAATTACCTAGAGGGCAGTTAGAGTCAACCACATTGTTGTGGACTGGAGTCACAAAGGTAGGCCAGCCCAGGTACGGATGACAGATTTCCTTCCCTAAAGGACATTAGACAACCAGACAGGTTTTACAATTGGCAATGGTTAGCACTGGGCTAGCTTTTAATTCTAGACTTTTTATTTCATTCAGAACTATAGGAGATTCAAGCCCATGTCTCCTGACATTAACCTGGGGTTCTGGATTACTGGTCCAGTGACGTTACCATTATGCCACCCCCACCCTATATTCAATTTTCATTATTTTAAACTTTTTTTTAACTTTGTTAGATTCCAACTAAGCAAAGAGTAGGCAGAATCTCTTGCCTTCCTGGACCCTTTGGTTTCCCACATGAGCAATGCCTCAATGCACCACAGACTAAACATCCCCAAGAGAATTCAAACAAATGTCTTGATTGGTTGTTTGAGCATTAAGTTTAATCAGATCAGATTTTTGTACAGTATAAACATGCGCTAGTTGGGACAAATATCCTGCTTCTTGGTCGTAAATGCTGTTTGCAATACTTTGTAATGGATTCAAAACTTGTAATAAAATGCATCATCCTGTTGAATATCCTTCTTTCTCTCCTAACATTCCTCTCCTTCAACCCACATCAGGAGAGGAAAAGTGTGAATTTGGGAAGCAAAGACAAATGTTAATTGGAGATAGTCAAGACTTAGGAATGCTAGACTTGGATCAGATGTACATTTAACTTTGACTTCTGGCCAGGCTAGTCCATCAGAAAAATGATCAACAGTCTTATTTTGATTGGGCACTGCTCTGTTAGAGGTGTCATCTTTCATATGTGGCATTAAGCTAAGGCCTCATTTTCTGTCTTAGGTAGATGTCAAAGATCCCATGGCACTATTTTGAAGAAGAATTAGGGAGTTATCTTTGATGACTGTGGTCAACATTTATCCCTCAGTCAACACAAGAGCTGCCAGAGATGGTGGACCTGCCAGAGGAAGTCATGGAGCCTGGTACAATTATAACATATAAAAGGTATCTGGATGGACTCATGAATAGGAAGGGTTAGAGCGATATGGACTGAAAGAAGGCCAATGGAACTAAATTAATTTGGGATATTTGGTTGACATGGACAAGTTGGATTGAAGGGTTTGTTCCTGTCCTGTACAACTCTATGACCACAAAATTAGATAATCTGATCGTTTTCACATTGCTGTTGATGGGGCTTTGGCCACCTCTTTTTCCACTTTGTCTACATGTCTGAAGCACGTCATTGTCAGTACAGCCCTTTGAAAAGCCCTATGGTCATGAAAGGCACGATATAAATGCTAGAGATAGCAAGAACTGCCGATGCTGGAGTCAGAGATAACACAGTGTGGAGCTGGAGGAACACAGGAGGCCAGGCAGCATCAGAGAAGCAAGAATGCCGATGTTTCAGGTCGGGATCCTTCTTCAGAAATGGGGTCCTGACCCAAAACGTCAGCTTTCCTGCTCCTCTGATGCTGCCTGGCCTGCTGTGTTCCTCCAGCTTCACACTGTGTTGTATATAAATGCTAGTCCTCCTTTACTTAAAGTCTGTTTTTCGGCAATCCTGAGTACACTGCATTTGGTTGATCACAAAAAAGATTGTCACTGTGGGAGATTTTCAATGTTACAATTAACCAACTCCAAATGAATCCAGTAGCAATGTATTGAAATCCAAAGCAATTTATTTTGATGGTGAACCTAACATCTTATTTTAAGTTCTGTACAAGCATTGGCTGATTCTTCAAGAGGCCTTGCTACTGTATAAATGTCTAGCAGAACAACATCACAAGTAAGGTTATCATCCTCTTGTGAAAATGCCAAGACTAATAATCCGTTGCTACTTTATTCCTGGAAATTTGGGATTCGGATTTATAGTCCTTGATTGATGGGATTAAAATCTTTTTCTCTCTGATACTGCTGTAAAAATGCTCCATGAAATGAGTTTGTGGAATTCTAGTCCCTTTTCTCAGCGCCTTGAATCCACGACAGAAAGCTGCTTGTAATTTGGAGCCTCACTAATGGAATTAAATGACTAATGTCCCTCAGAGTGGCTGTTGTGGGATGGGGAAATTCCACACTATTGCACTGGAATTGGAGTTGGTCTTCTTGGTTTGGCTGAGGGCATGTTAATTTATGTTGGCAAGGACCAGACGAAAGCTGAGCTCCACACACTGCTTGACATGGGTGTGCCTGATACTGGATGTAGTACACAATGGGCTTCAGCAAGAAGCCCTCTTGCAAGAGGATCAGTGAGTTGTGCTGCATTTTGAATAGGCTATCAAACCAAAGTCTCACTGTCAGTCCTCTGCAGATGGACAGTGAGAAACCTTGCACAGACCTTGCTGCTCATTTAATGTTTAGCCCTCGGCCAACATGTGACTTGGTCATTTACTTCATTGCTGTCTGCGGGATTTTTGCACCACATTTCCAACAGGCAACAGCATAGTTTTTCAAGGGTAGTGACTGCCACAGTGAGGAAGACGGGACAATCAGTCTGTGCACTGCAAGATCCAATCAGGGAGTTCACAGACTGTACCAGATCTTTGTGAGAAAGGGGATAGGAGCTCTGTGAATGGTGTCTGAAGATCCTGCAGCTCAGCATCGTCTACCCATGGCTGTGGAAATAACAACCAGGCAGCAGTTTATATTGCAAGTGGCCATACAGTGATTCATACAGTGTTACCTAGGCTGCATCTGGAATGCAATCCTCAGAAAAGCTGAGAGAAGCCCGACAATCTTAGACAACTTTGGAAATAGTTAGATAGGAGGCATTCATCACACCACAGTACAGTGGATGACAGGGCGTTGAGTAAATATAAGGAGCTGAGAGAGAGTTTTAATTAGTAATGGGTTGGAGGGCTATGGGGAGTGAGCAGGAAAGTGGAGTGGAGGCCGAGATGAGATCAGCCATGATTGTATTAAATGGCGGAGCAGGCTTGAGGGGCTGAATAGCTGACTAACCTCGGAAGGGGTCATCAGGAAGAACAAGTCTCACAGGCTGTGGCTATTAAACAAAATTGGGTGCACACCCATTTATTTTGCTGAATGAAACGTCTCCTGGTGTTTTGTGGGAGTGCAATCAGCCAAAAATCTGACACCAATGCACTAAAATAGATAGGTCACGTGCACAAACACTTTACATAAGAATTAAGTTTTATGAGCGTTTTATAAGGCGAAAGAGAAGCGGTGCGGTTTATGGAGCGAATTTCAACATTTAGAATCTGATGAGCCAGGAGTATGGCCAACAAATGTGGTGCAAAGGAACACAGGAGTGCACTTTGGAAGAATGCCTGTACTTTATTTTGAATTCCCTGTTGTCAGTGAAAAAAACAAAAGTGTGGAGCTAATCACTAATTATCACGGCAGGAACCAGCATTGCAAGTATTTATGGAGATATGAGAATATTGGACAATGTCTCTGCAGTTTACAGCATAGTGAGAGGAACAGTGTCATAATTAGCACAACGCTCAAGAAGTTGCTCCAATCCATTTCAAAAATACATTTGCTTCAAGCAGTTTATATCTCATTGAACAATGAGGAGCAAATCACAGCTCCTTGAGGGGATTAAACTAATTATAAATTCAATCAAGTGGTTGGCAGGGTATGGCTTTCTGCGAATACTTAACTGATAGGTCAATGAATACAGTTGTAAACCACACCACTATGCGTCACTGAAGACATATGTGTGGGTTTGATTAAAGGTTGTAGAATTTAAGTGACATAATGAATGGGACGTTGGACTGCCGTTGAGTCCAAAGTTTGTCAACAGCAATGGCCATGGTGTTATTAACACGTGTCTGTTTAAAGTCTCCAGTATCTTGGCCATGTCCATGTTTCTCCAAATTTGTAAGCAATTGCTGCATCCCTAAACATTATTATGCATTTATACATTTGGAAACTACATCTTAAAACAAGGGGGACTATCTTTTGTAAGTAGAACTATTCTAGTTTAAAAGGTTATTCAATCAAGAATGCAGAGTCATTGATTAGAATTTGATACAACAATGTACTTACAACAAGGCTGCATTTATTGCTGACGCCACTATGAATGATGCATCGACGGCTCACGTATGGAAACACTGTTTTGCTGTCAAATGCCCGAATGTTGCCTCGCTAAAATCAAGAGGCATTAGAGTCACCATTAACAATAGCTCAGTAACATTGAGGAAATTCAGTGTGACTGGTCATGGATTTTGTGGAGCTTTGAGTAGCTGATGAGTCCAATCCAAGAGCCACATCTCCAACATATTTAACAGGTGTTTCCAGGAGGTGGAATTTGTCCATGGCCTTGGGATTGTTGGCAATCATTTCTCCAATTACTCCTCTATATTTCCTCTTACCAACTGGCAAAAGACTGTAGAGTTAAGGTAAAGTCACCATAGTCTGACCAGACTGTAGGGTTACTCCATTATTGGAGAGAGAGACAGAGAGACAGAGAGACAGAGATGACTTGTGGTGGTTTAATCTGAGGGTTACCAAACCTCAGGTGAGGGGAGAGGTTGGGAATGAAAGTCCCTTGTGATAACCTTAACTAGTTTGGGAATTGAACCAACACTATTGGCTTTACCCTGCATCTCAAACACGCCATCAAAACAAATGAACTAACCAACCCCATTCAACTTTCGATATTAGAGGGTGATAGAATTGACTTGTTAGTGTGCTGTTTGATTGAACTTCCAGCGCAATAATACTAAGGCCTACATGCAAGACGTGGCCCTAAAATGAATTAGTAAACCATTGACGAAGAGGTGCACTTGGAAAGAGCCCACGTGCTAAACCTGCTGTCTCACTCATTGCCGCACTCCCTGAGTGAAGTGACAAGTCATGGAGCAAGAGATGTGCCCAGCATTGAGGATGGAGGGTGGTGGTCAGTGGTCAGAAGGACAGTTGAGGGGGTAGCCAGAGGCTCTCTTGTGACATCATAGCTTGCATTCCAGTACAGCTGTCTTGTCATGGCAACTCTAAGGGATATAAAATTGGACCTGTCATTCAGAATGGTGTTCATTTTGTTAGCATAGCCATCATATTTGCTAAGGATGACTGTTCCAGTCCCTTTGTCAGGTTGACTAATGTGTATGTCCAGCTTTGCCTTAAGATCTCATAATACTGCCAGACATTCACACAAGTCAAAAACACCCTTGCTGGACTTGTGGCAGAACAGTGAGCTGCCATGTGATATTTGTGATAAGGTTTGTCCTCATTGG
The DNA here is from genome assembly GCA_024137785.1 of Ginglymostoma cirratum. Lineage (NCBI taxonomy): Eukaryota > Metazoa > Chordata > Chondrichthyes > Orectolobiformes > Ginglymostomatidae > Ginglymostoma > Ginglymostoma cirratum. Next base: position 10,005,822 of record JAHRHZ010000223.1, on the reverse strand, counting down.
CTTGCTGTGTTGTGTATGTACAGTTTGTCCAAATCACACAAAAGCTACAGAAATCTATGTCCTTGTGTTCATTTGACATTGCTAGCCTGTTCACCAATGTACCACTCAATGAGGGGTTGGATATTCTCATTGTCACCCTATATTATGGTGATCTAGGCCTCTCACCTTTGCATTTTCAGTATTTGTTCAACTTACAAATTTAGCAACTTGTTGAGCTCAGTTTTAAAGAAAACATGTGCGTCCAAATAAAGTCTAGTGTCCCCATCAGGCTCAGCTCCCACAAACATCTTTGTTGGATTCCTTGAGAAATGTGTCTTCAACATTACAACACCTAACATCCTACTGCAGACATACTTCTAAGATGGAGACAAAACGAGGTTGCTGACTTGCTCGCTGAGCTGGCTTGTTTTCATTCAGACGTTTTGTCACCATGCTAGGTGACATCATCAGTGAGGCCTCCGATGAAGCGATGTTGTTCTACTACACTTCATCGGAGGCCTCAACATTACAAGTCAACAACCTCAAACACAACACGAGCTACAAATCTTTGCTAAAACTTTAAATGGAGATGAAATGCTTGCTATGGAGTACATAGAGGACATCCTTACAGTTCTTACATGTCTTAGGTTGTTTGGTGGGCTGCGCACAATTTTACTGTTATATTTTGAAAAGGATATAAGGGCCCTGCAGAAAGCATTTATAAGGATAATGTGAGAAACACATAGGAATACATCTCAGGAACAGATTGCTAGGCTGGGTCTTTTTCTGCTCAATCATAAGGCTGACAAGAGGCCTAATGTAGAGGTGTTTAAAATCATGAAAGATTTAGAGATAGCGCGCGTAGATAGAATGTTTCTTCGTATAGGGAATAGCAAAACATGAAGTCATCAATAAGATAATCATCAGGAAATTTCACTCGAAATTCAGAGAAGATTTCTTTATCTAAATAGAATAAGAATGTGCATCTCGCTATCGCAGGAGGTGGTTGAAGTGAATAGGATTGGTGTTTATAACGATAAACTAGTCAAAGAAATAAGGGGTTAGGAGGATATGATAATAAATTTAAATGAGAAAAATGGGAAAAGGCTTACACTCAGCATCAACAGAGGCATGGACCAGTTGGTTGAATAGTTTATTTCTCTGCTGTCTATCGTACGTGCTTTGTCAGAAGAAGGATTTCTAATTATAATTTCTGAGGCACCCATCAGAAAAGCTGGAAGGAACATGGATTTTTCGAACTGCAAAGTCCACAGAGATGTCACCACAGCCTAGGAAGGTTGGCCCCTGGGATTCCCGCTCTCACCTGGAGGTTCAGCTGAGAGTATTCATTGGCTGCAGTGAGTTGCGTTCTGCCAAGTCAAGAGTAAGTGGATGCCTTGCCCAACCCAGCAGACATGGATGGATGTGGCTGACCGTGTAAGGAAATGTGGACTCTTTAATCTGGCAAACTCTTTATCCAATCATACAACACATGACTTCAGTCAAACATCCATTCTTTCCCTCAAATATTTTGATAAATATTTAATACGTTCAAATACATTTCAAAATAAAACAACATTTTTGATTCCCTATTTTTTGGTCACACATTACAATGGCCTGGAGATTAACCTTTAATCTCTGAAGATTCAGTTTAGACCACACAGGGCAGTTGACAACTCATTGTCACTAAAGAATTGCCAACCTTCCAATCAGGTTATCAGCTCAGGTTGATATTCTTCCTGGGAAGGCTATTTTATGATTTGTTGCTTGAAATTCCCCATTCCCCACTCACCTGCCATTCAGCACTATCCATCTTTATCCTTGTGAGGTGCTCCATCTCTCTGGGCTAATTAGTAGGCAATACATTTTTCAACACTCTAATTAGTTTTTCCTCAAGACTGTTTGAGTTTCAGAAATTAATTGTGAATTTATCTTGTATTCATTCATGGGATGGGGGCATCACTGACCAAGCCAATGTTTAATGTCATGGGGCAGTTGAGAAAATCAATTGCATTGCTATTTTGATGAAGGGTATAAACCCAAAATGTCGACTTTCCAGCTCCTCTGATGCTGCCTGACATGCTGTGTTCATCCACCTCAACACAATATTGACACATTGCTGTGGGCCTGGAGTCACATGTAGGCCAGACCAGGTAAGGATGGCAGTTTCCTTCCCTAAAGGACATTAATGAACCAGATGGGTTTTCCATGACAATTGGCAATGGTTTCATGGTCATCATTAGACTCTTAATTCTAGACATTTCTTGGATTCAAATTCTACCATCCACCATGGCAGGATTCAAACCTGTGTCTCCAGAACATTAGAGATAACAAGGTGTAGAGCTGGTTGAACACAGCAGGCCAAGCAGCATC
>JAHRHZ010000223.1:9903748-10003070 GCA_024137785.1 Ginglymostoma cirratum | reverse complement strand
AGCCTTCCTGCTCCTCTGATGCAGCTTGGCCTACTGTGTTCATCCAGCTCTCCACCTTGTTATCTCATTTTGCCAACAGGTTCTTTATCAGAGTTTATTCGCCTCCACCTAAGTAAATGCATTTCACTCTATCAACATATTCTTTTATCTCTTTATTTCATGTATAGCTGAGACTCTAAAGAATCTAGGCTATTTGTCTCAACTATTCAGGTAGCAAATTCCACATTGTAATGATTCTCTGTGTAAAGATGTTTCTCCTGATTTTCCCAGTCATAGGGTCAGTGTTATACAGCATGGAAATAGACCCTTCGGTCCAACTAGTCCATGCCGACCAGATATCCTACACTGATCTAGTCCTATGTGCCAGTATTTACTCCATTTCCCTCTAAACCCTTCCTATTCATATAACCATCCAGATGCCTTTTAAATGTTGTAATTTTACCCACCTCCATCACTTCCTCTGGCAGCTTGTTCCATGTATGCATCACCCTCTGTAAGAAAACGTTGCCCCTCAGGACCTTTTTAAATCTTTCCTCTCTCAACTTAAACCTTATCCCTCTATTTAATATATACGGCTTAGATTTGACTCCTCGTGAGTGGAAAAGCCTTTTCTATGCCTACGCTAATTAACACCTTCTTAATTTTAAAGCAAAATAACAGCTCAGCCCTCAGTCACCTCTTTTCAAGAGAAACCCCCCCAATCTGTTCAGCCTTAATTGAACACAAAGCTATAGGGAGGGTCCTAGGTTTGAGTTCCAGTCCTTGGCCAATGATCTGATCTCAGTCAGAGAAGCAGACCTTTGCCTGTCCTTGTCATTCCTGGACTAATGAGGGGAGCCCTAAAGTGCACAAATGTGAATATTACTCTAGAGTATGATCACACCAGACCACCATTTCCTTCATTCTGAATTCCTGACCAGTGTCATTGCCTCGGTTCCCACATTTAAAGTGGGTATGGAAGCAGTGAGCTGACTGACTTCTGAAACCCTCGTGCATGCCATAATCATTGCCTGTCTTGATTATTCTCCTTCACATCAGTCAAACCATCCATCTGCTGCCCTCTGCAAATGTAAACTTGTCCAAAACTCTATTGCCCATTTACTGTCTATGTCCACATTCACCCAAACTCACTTGCCCATCACTCCTACCTTATTTACCACCGTTATCTCCTAACAGATTGAATACTGATGCGAATCTTCCAAAAAAACAATCTGTAACAAACATGTTATTGTGTATTATAAACAGTATGTTCTTCAACTATCCTATCTTTGGAGCTATCCTTCAGTGTGCCTCAAATAGAGCAACTCTATCCTTTCACTTGAAGTCCTCCATGGATTTGATCTCTCCCTATCACTGTAAAGGTTATCTAGGGTTGCAGTTCCTTGCTATATCTCTCCAGTTCTGTAAATATGAACTTTTTCATAAGAACATAAGAACTAGGAGCAGGAGTAGGCCATCCGGCCCCTCAAGCCTGCCCCGTCATTTAATAAGATCATGGCTGATCTTTTTGAGACTCAGCTCCACTTACCCACCCACTCACCATAACCCTTAATTCCTTTACTGTTCAAAAATTTATCTAGCTTTGCCTTAAAAACATTCAGCGAGGTAGCTTCAACCGCTTCACTGGGCAGGGAATTCCACAGATTCACAACTCTTTGGGTGAAGAAGTTCTTCCTGACCTCAGTCCTACATCTGCTTCCCTTTATTTCGAGGCTATGCCCCCTTGTCCTAGTTTCACCCACTAGTGGAAACAACCTTCCTGCCTCCACCTTATCTATTCCCTTCATAATCTTATATGTTTCTATAAGATCTCTCCTCATTCTTCTGAATTCCAATGAGTATAATGCCAGCCTACTCAGTCTGTCCTCATAATCCAACCTTCTCAACTTTCATTGTTAAGCTTCCTTGTGTTTTTATCAAAACATCCATTTCTGAAAAAAAAAATTCATTCATGGCATTCAAAAGGGCATTGGGGAGAAGGTGGGGTTACATGCCATGAGGTGAATTGATCGTGTGGGCAGCCAACACAATCACAATGGGCCAAATGGCCTCGCTCTCCACTGTAACTATTCCATGTGTCTACACATTAGCTGACTAAGTTATTGTCATTTTAAAAACTTAAGATTCAGGAATTATTTCCATTTCTTCGAACAGCACTCCATAAGTCCATCATTTTTTTGCCCGAAGCCACAAATTAATGCCTTTCATGGTAACCAATTATTCGAGGTATAAGACATGTAATTAAGCCATTGAAGGTCAGAACTTCATAAATCAGTCATTACTTTGGCTGTCATTGTCAATGAGCCTCAACTCTGAATAATTTCATCACAGGATTTGTTCAATTGCTTAGCCAAAAGCTTCCAGTAAGTGACCCAATTTGAGATTAACAAGTCATCCAATGGAATGTTTAAATGGCAAGCAAAGGCACATCACTTTTAAACTGTTGTGAAATAAGTAATTAAATGGCAAATGCGACAATGTGAAGTCATTAAGTTCTAAAGCGAAACCAGATGTTTCTCATTGCGGTGTACATTTTTATTTGAAATGGACAGGATTCAATTAGATCAATGTTACATCAATTGCCCTATCTTGACATCTGTCACATTGCAAGCGAGGTCTGCTTCATTAAATCAGAGGATGAGTTGAAATCTAAATTATAAAATGTTGACTCAGGGACAAGAGAGGTAGACACTTTTTGCGTCAAAGTGTGGTAGGATAGAATGCCATAAAAAATAGTTTTACATACTGGAAAGCTGGGCATTAACCAACTAAGTTTTTGTATCTTAGTCTAATACTGAGCTTGCTACATATGCCAACACACAAAGCCATTACCCAGAGAATTAGGAATTAAATGATATTTTAAGTTAGGTATGGATATGGACAATATGTTACATTTCAGTAGAAGGAATGAGGTGGTCCTGGAAAGCAAGAACCTGTATGGGGAATAGGCATGAAAATCTACAGGTTCAAAAGTAACTGGCAGTGAAAATCATGCTCTGGTTAATTCCTATAGAGCAGATTTCAAAAGGCTGTGTTTATTAACACCACTGCAAAGTGATGGTAAAGCAATTGCCAGGATCAAAGATGGCACTGCCCTTGGAGCCACACTGCAGTACGCTGAGTGGCAACTCACTAAAATCAGCTTCTTAAAACCTTAGGGACTGTTCTCAATGAAAGTAAACCAGCCCGGAATATTAAAACAGAATGTAAAAACAAGAAAACAGATAAAGATAAAGATAACAACACTATCCTTGGTGTACAACAAGAAAGATTTTATTATGCAAAAATGCAAACAGGGCGATTTCAGTATTCTGTGATAATGTAGCTTTTTTTTTCTCCTGTGAACAGTTTCAATTATATGAATAGCATCATGTCATTTTCAGCTGTCAATAAAATGGCAAAACTGTAAAGCTGAAATATAGAAAACCCTTTGGTGACACTCTGGGGAAATCTTTTCAGCGTCATGCTTTGTACTTTGAGCACCTTATTTTAATTTTTAATCCTTTCTTCATAAATTGTGCCTGTAATGCACCAAACCCTCGATAGGCTTACAGTTTTGGGCACCCGACTTTCCTGTCCCCTGTGCCTACAACTGGTTCAAATCAACATGACCCATCAGAAAGTGATGTCTCAATATTTATATCAGAACTGCCTCAAATTGATTTGTAAGTGTCAATTATTCAAATCCACACTCAATCTACCAACTGACTTTGATTGTAGCTGGAATAGACAGTTTGAATAGGAAAACAATTTGCCTTACTGATGCCACCTCTGTGTGCACAAATGTATCCTGGTGAAGAAGGCTCTGCCATGATGTATGACACCACTGGCATGCACAAGTGGTGGCAGCCATCTTTGCAACATAAACTCTACAGAGAAGTAATTTTAAACTTCCATAGAATCTTGGTTAGATTACATTTAGTGTAGGCATCAAGCACATCGAGACTTGCTGTGGGAAACAGCAGAAGCCAGTTGAAAATAGCGTAAGGAGCCATTGCCATAACAGTGCCTCACCTATTCCTTCCCATGCCCACCTTCTGCCCCAAGTGCGGCACATTCTGCAGATGCCATATTGGACTGTACCACCACTTACAGACTCACCCTGAAAGTGGAATAAAGTCATTCTCATCTGTGAGGGACTGCCAATGAGACATTTAGTGCACTGCTTACTGATCTCATGGGCAGCATAGTGGCTCAGTGGTTAGTATTACTGCCTCACAGCACCAAAGGCCCATGCTCGATTCTAGCTTCAGGCTATCCTTGTGGAGTTTGCATGTTCTCCCTGTGTTAATGTGGGTTTCCTCTGGGTGCTCCAGTTTCCTCCCGTAATCCAAAGATGTGCAGGTTAGGTGGATTGACTATGCTAAATTGCCTCATTATGTCCAGTGATGTACAGACTGGGTGAATAAGCCATGGTAAAATATGGGGTTATGGGCACAGATTAGGAGTGGTGGGTCTGGGTAGGATGCTCTTCAGAGGATCGGTGTGGGCTTGAGGGATGAATGGCCTCTAACTGCACTGTAGGGATTGTAAGATTCAATGAAATAGTTTCAATAGTGCTTACAAACTATAGCGAAAGTGAGAAAAGATTTAAAAGGGTAATACATCAACAGTCAGTAAAGATTGAATGTTGGTATCCTCAAAAAAAAAACAAGACTGAAGAGCAACCTAACAGAAGTAATTTAATCTACGTATGCAGAATGATGTTGAGAAGATATTTCACTAATAAGTGAGTTTGAAACTAGGGGCCATCAAATAATGAATTCTAGCCACTAATAAATTTATTTAGGAATTTAATAAAGCCTTCTTTGCCCAGAGATGGGTTAAAATTTGGAAATTGCAGCCACATGGAGCATTTGAGGTAACTAATATAGTCATAAGGAAAGGAACCATGAGGTGCTGGAGACACACCAGGTCAGGCAGTATTTATAGAGAGTGAAGGAGAGTAAAAGTTTCAGGTTAAGTATGAGTCTTTATTGGGAAATAGATATCGCATGGAAGATTGCTATCTTATAGAAACCTATAAAATCCTAACAAGTTAGCTACAGGAGGGATGTTCCCAATGGTGGGGGAGCCCAGAACCCTGGGTCATAGTTTAAGGACGACAATGTTTTCATTAAAGTGTGGTGCATGTATAGAATGAGCTGCTAGAGGAAGCTGGTAAAATTACAACATTTAAAAGACATCTGGATAGCTATATGAATAGGAAGGGTTTAGAGGGATCTGGGCCAAATGCTGGCAAATAGGACTGGATTAATTTAGGATATCTGGTCAGCATGGATGAGTTGGACTGAAGGGGCTGTTTCCACGTTGTACATCTCTATGACTCTATAAAGGGATAAACTTTTTAGGACTGGGATGAGGAGAAAATTCTTAACCCAGACAGTGGTGGACCCTGTTTAATTCACTACCACAGATAGTGGTTGAGTCCAAAATATTGTGTGTTTTCAAGAAGGAGGTAGATAGCTCTTCTGGCTAAAATGATCAACGAGTATGGGGGAGGGTGGGACTAAGGTATTGAGCTCAATGATCAGTCATCAACATTTCGAATGGTGGAGCTGGCTTGAGAGGTAGAATGGCCTACTCCAGCTCCTATCTTCAATGTTTCTATAAGGCGACACAAGAACACGAGAGAGAAAGAAACAGTTGGTGAATTTAAGAGAAGTAAGGTAGGAAAGGACATAAACAATACTATTGATCACATTGGCTGTTTTCATGTTTTCTTTATCATTCTCTGTCATTGCTGTTGAAATATTCATAGCCCTGGCAAAATCACTGTTTTCTTATACCTGGCATCATATTTACATAATTAGGTTGAACCAGTTTGAATAGTTTGGTGGCACACTCTGCCACAGAGTGGTAGGATTTGGGATCACAGCTGTAATTCTCCAGACTGGTAACTCCTTTGCTGTTATGCAAAGGCACCGAATGAATACCAGCTCAAGAAGGAGGAAACGTTGGATAAGTAGTCATCCTGGACAGCTCTCACAAACTTCCCATGTGCAACAGATCCCAATGTCCTGAGAAAGCACTGCTGCCAGTACAAAAATGGAAAGGCAAAGCCAACCACACATTACATGGTAATTGAGAAAGAGAAGGAAATCGTCAATGTGTTCACAAGGCTGCAGCAGGGCACGATAATTCAACGCTAACACTTATCTCACCAGCTGAATCCAAAAGTCAGACTCATCCCTTTGAATTGCAACATTCCTCTTTTCTGTAGGAAATAGCTGTGGCGTTGATTGCAGGATTTAATACTCAGTTTACCCTCCAGTGTTTTGACACCTCAGGCATTGTGAGGTGTCATCCCCGGACAGAGTTTCAAGATATTATGCACACAGATGTAAGCCCTTTCATTTGATTATTTGCTTTCAATTAATTATCTTGATCCTTCATTCTTTTTTCATGCTTGTTGCCCCGGGGATGAGATTCCTACCACTCAGTACCAGATCTAAACAGTCACATATGTGAACTCAAAGAACCTCATCAGTCAGATCTAATCCTGCTCTCAACAAGTATCTAATGCACATTTTCCAGCATAGGCCACTAGACCAAAAGACCATAAGATGTAAAAGTAGAAGCAGGCCATCAGGCCAGCTCTGTTATTCAATCAGATACTGAATAATCTGACAATCCTCAACTCCACTTTTCTCTTTATCCCCATAACCTTTGATTCTTTAACTGATTAAAAATCTGTCCAACTCAGCCGTGTATATACCTTACCAAACAGTCTGCTGCAGTAAGGAATTCCAGAGATCCACTACTCTGAAGCTAATGGCCTAGTGATCTTATCACTAGACTTTTAATCCAGAGATCCAGACAATGTCCTGAGGACCTAGATTCCATGGTGGAACTTAAATTCAATTAAAAATCTGCAATTAAGAGTCTAATGAATCAATTGTCTCAAAAAAACTCACCTGGTTTACTAATATCCTTTGAGGAAGGGAAATCTACTATCCCTACCTGGTCTGGCCTACAGGTGACTCCAAACCTGCAGCAATGTGGTTGACTCTTCACTGCCCTTTGGGCAATTAGGGATGGACAATAAATGCTGGCCTGGCCAGTGATGCCCTCATCCTGTGAATGAATAAAAAAGGAAACATCTGAAAGATATGAACAGATATTAGAAAGCAGAAGTGGAGATCAGCATTCTCTGGGTAACTTGTGACCCATGAAATCTTCATCAAGATGCAAACAGTTTTTGTTTTGAACATAAGATATAGACAAATGATTAGGTTATTTGGCCTCTTGACCCTGGCTTGCCATGCAAAAAATCTTGGCCAACTATCCCAGGCATCGACTCCAGGTGCCCCCATGTAGATTGCACAAGTGGATGGTTCCCACTTCCCCTCAAGACCAGGCAGCTTCTCCCAAGTCAAAACAGGCTGAGTTTACATCAGGCCTGCTTTTCATGACCTTTTCCACTCCATTTGCCCATTGTTATGTCCAATTGACCCTGAATATTTAACCCTTAATGGTCTAGTTTGAAGATACAATTCTTAAGCCAAACACTACAGGTTGATTCTTGAAGACCTCTGAAATGACTTTGAGGATAATTATAGGTGAGCAACAGATGCCAGTCTTGCCAATAATGCCCAATTACCTTGCAAGAATAAGAATTTTTTAAAACCTACTGTCATTGAGTCATACAACAGGGAAACAGACCATGCTGACCAGATATCCTAAATTAATGTCATCCCATTTGCCAGCATTTGGTCCATACCCCTCTAAACCTTTCCTATTCATGTTTCCATCCAGATGCCTTTTAAATTTTGATATTGTACCATCCTCTACCACTTCCTCCGGCAGTTCATTCCGTATGCGTTCAATCTTCTGTGTGAAAAAGTTACCCGTTAGGTTCCTTTTACAACTTTCCCCTCTCACCTGAAACCTATGCCCTCTAGTTTTGGGCTCCCCTACCCTGGGGAAAAGACCTCGTCTATTTACCCTATTCATGCCTCTCATGATTTTATAATCCTCTATAAGGACAGGCCTCAGCCTCTGAAGCTCCACGGAAAATAGCCTCAGCCTGTTATTAACATAAATGGTGAACAATTGATCTCCTTGCTAAGCACTTATGCATCCAGGTGACAGGAGAATTCATCTCTATTCTCAACACATTATGGAAACTGGGAGAAAGTCTTTACCCAGAAAGTGATGGGAATGTGGAATTGGCCACAACAGAAAGGATGAGCAAAATAGCATCATGCATTGATGGAAAAGCAAATAAGAACATGAGGGAAGAAGTAATGGAAGGTTATACTAATACAGGAAGGTAAAGTCGAGCAGGAGGAGGCTTGTGTGGAATACTAATATTGATATCGACCAGGTTAGGTTGAATGGCCCGTTTCTGCTGTCTAAGTTGTCAGTTACTCAGTGAACAAAAATCGAATGTTTGCGGATGCATAAAGGGCAGGCAACTTCTGCAGGGAGGATGCGGAAGTGGAAAATTAGGATATGAATTCTTCCTTAAAACCAGAAATCCATCTCCTTTTATGCTATTAATTTTCAGTTTTAATGCAGGGCCCAAAACCCAGACCATTGACTAGTTTGTTCATTGATTTGTTCTCTCAGGGATGACCTCCTGCATTGATGGTGAATTGCGTGTTACTCGGGTTTTCCAATTCAGATTTCCAGCATCTGCAGTTCATTTTATTTTTCGTGTGGCATCTGAATGAGAAGCCAGGATTCTTTCACTGAGGTTTTGGCACATAGTCAGATGCAAGATAGGAAATGGCCATCATGGAGATCCACCAGGCTGGAAAAGAGAAAAGGAAACACCACAACACAGAAAATCTTAAAGGTTGCATTTTTGAAAGATCATGGTAAATGGATCAAAAACGTCAAACCTATCAAACCCATTGTCAGCATTTTTAACCACATTCCTTTCAGAACTTTTTAAATGCAGGAGTCAACCTTTTTAAGTTAACAGCTCCATTTTGTGTTAAAAAAATTGCACTGATGTTCTGGGCAGTTGTACATTAAAATCCATACAATGGAATATATTTTTAAAAAAATCTGGATCTTAGATCAGAGGGGCTCATGAACAGAGTGAATCTGGAGAAATGTTGAGCTCAGGGTGTCAACTGGGAGGTTCTCTTATTTCTCTGAATACTAAATGAATCACATGTGCTTACCTGCTTCCTATTTTCCTGATTTTAGAAAAGTTCTGGGTTATTAAAACAATTACTGATTCTAATAAGTGTAGGTGAAAATCTGTAAAATGCAATAGCATCTAATTCATACATTGATAATATGAAATAAATAGTCCCTGTAATAAACTCATCACCAACTCATTTAGTTAAACACTGATGAATGGACACCCATCGTTTGTGATGAAAGAGGGATGCCAAAGCCATGCTCCAAGCCTTCGTAATATTTTGACAGTATGGATCCCTGCTGTTTTTGTCTAATCAACAATCTTGTTTAAAATGTCACTACGTAAATCAACAGAAGCTGATTTACAGCCCACTGCAGGGGGCTGTACCGTGAGAGAAAAACTTCCCTTATTGATGGTGCTTTAATGCAAGCAGAAGGAAGACAGTCACTTTCTGATACCACCCTTTGCAGACTATTCTACCTTTGCTAACTATCCTGATCTGTATCAAAAGATGACAGAAGCGTTACAGCTAAGAAGGAGGCCCATTTGTCCCATTTTGCTTGTCGTGGCTTTTCAAAAGAAAAATCATTGCCTAGTGCCAATCGCCTGCCATTTCACCATCACCTTAATTCTATTTCTATTCAAATAGAATGGGTGGGATGCTCTTCGGAGGGTCGATGTGGACTTGATGGGCTGAATGGCCTGCTTCCACACTGTATGGATTCTATGATTAATTGCTGTCTGGTGTGAGTGTTTAATATAGTTGAGTTGAAAAGATTTTCACCCTCTGTCACCTCTATGACAAAACTAAATGAACAACATAGACACAAGTCCCTACAGTATATAGATGACAATAAATTTGTTGCCCTCTCAGTACCAGATTTGCAAGCAGATCTCTTAAGACTACATACAGGAGTCTTGGCCTGCCTCTGAATGTTGCCAAAATAAAACTTAAACATCGGCCCTGATTTGCTCACATAGAGTCATAGAGATGTACAGCACAGAAACAGACACTTAATTCCAACTCACCCATGTCAATCAAATATTCTAAATCACTGCAGTCCCATTTGCCAGCATTATAATTACTCCACTTCTCTTCAAGATGAAGGGGAGCCTCTGGAATATGTTGAACAGTTCCCAGACCTTGGCTGCCACCTTTCTCAAAAAGACAACATTGACGGGGAGATCCAACAAACTACGGCAGCGAATGTTCGACAAAGACATACCTCCATAGTCAAAAAGTTCCTGCTGTAAAGAAAAGTTGTCATCACCGGGCTGCTATAAACAGCAGCGGGTTTTGGAAGGTTCATCAGCAACACTTAAAGTGCTTAGGATATTGACCAGCAATTTTTTCGTCCTAGTCTCTGGTTTTGATGGGAGGACTTCCCAACAAATGCTAGCATCCTTCTGGAAGCCAGCTCTACAAGCAGTCAGGCAACTGCTGTAAATTAGCCATGATGAATTGGGCACTTTGCCTAGACAGCTGTAAAGTGTTTTCCATGCCACGTCCTTTGTTCTCAACTCTCAAATTGTTCGTACTCTAAAGGTGGACAATGGTAAAAATTCAAAGCCACTCTGAAGCTCTTCTTGAGGTGTGGGGCTATTTATGTTAGTGCCTGGCAGGAGCTTGGTCCCAGTGTTCACAATGCTGACAAGGTGTCTATTAAGATGCATCACACACTTTGGATCCATAAACTTAAATAATGTAACCAAGCAGAGGTGGTGGATGCAAGATGTCATAAGTTCCCTGGATGGAATTGTGCTTGCTAGATTCAGTCTCAGTGGAAGTAGGTACATTGTGTGACCTTCGAGCTGGACTTACGTATGTTCTTTGGATTCCAGATGTAACACTAGGTATGGGAAAGTCTTTGTGTCTGTTTCCCTGGCTCAAAAGTGAGGAGTGTTACTTGCAAACTACGCAAGTATCGCCAATGCTGTTATCCCTCTAATGCTAAAATATAACCTGCGGCATTTCTATGCCCTTGTCAGTTATTCCACCTGCACCACGTTGTCTCATTTGTATAGGCTATAACCTCAGTTTCTTCAGCTATGATAGATCGTCACATAGGACACTGACAGGATGTCCATTGACATGAAAATGTTCAGTAAAATTGGAATCAAAAAATATCCCCCATGAATGCCATTGTTGTCTGCTTTAAAGAAGGTTTCTTGGCCATAATGAGATCTTTGCTTTTGTATCCTCTTCCCTCTATTCCAGTTCTGTATCTGCGTCCTACTTCTGCACATATTCCAGAAGTGACATACAGTCTTTTGGATGTAGCATTCTTTACTCACGTTGGACATTGTCTACACTTGTGAGGCTTTGCTTTTCAATAGCTCTGAAACTTACTCTTAATATTTGCTACTTGAGAGGCTGAATGCAATGGTGCATTAACTTGTTAAGCCTCAACTTTAAGCATTTAATTTTGAAGCAATTCTGGAATTTAATTGTCTTCTCCAGGATGTTCAATCATGAATTTTGTAATAAAAACGGAAAGAACTACAGATGCTGTAAATCAGGAACAAAAACAAAGTTGCTGGAAAAGCTCAGCAGGCTTGGCAGCATCTGTGAAGGAGAAAACAGAGTTAATGTTTCGGATCCGGTGACCCTTCCTCAGAACTCCAGTTCTGAGGAAGGGTCACCAGACCCGAAACATGAATTCTGTAATGTCCATCTCTGGCCTTAAATCTTAGTTGAAGGTATTATTTCTTCTCAACGTGGTTGTAAACTCTTCTTACTGCAAACCTGCTTTCATCTGCAGCATTTCAATCCTGCACATAGTGTATTCTTCTTTAAACATGCAGCCTTGCATTCATCAATGTTCTTTTAAATTCTTTAACTGAAAAACTTGCTAAGTTTTGTTGTACTACAAATGTTGTAGTAATTTCTTAATCTACCAGTCTTTTTAAATATTGTATTGCAGCAATGCTTTATTAAATTCTTCAATAAACCTTTTCAGTTCTTCTAAATGCTGTTTTGTCATGATTTACCTTGTCACGTTTTTAAATACTGGTTCCTTTCAATACATTCGCTCTGTTCTGCTTACTGGGGTCTTCCCTTTATATTAACAATCATAATGGCGGTTTCCCCCTTTTTCATAGTGTTCCTGCCAAGATGAAGCTTTCTGCCTTTTTCCTGTGCCAAATGAATGTTTCCCCACCTCTAACAATTGAAAATACTTCAAACTAAAACATAAACATAGAACAGCACAGCACAGAAATGGGCCTTTCGGCCCACCATATCTGTACTGACCGTAATGCCATTCTAAACTCATGCCCTCTGCCTGTACATAGTCTGTGTCCCTCAATGCCCTGCATGTTCGTGTGTCTGTCTAAATGCCTCTTAAACAGTACAAATAGGAAAGTCTTGCTAAAGCTATAGAAGGTATTGGCCAGACTAAACCTGGAAACTGTGGGCAGGTATGGTCCCCTGTCGAAAGAAAGATATACTGGCATTGGAGACAGTCCAGGGAAAGTTCTCTATGTTGATTCTGGATATGGAGGGAATGTCTTATTAGTGAAGATTGATTATGTGCTCTTTGGAGTTGAGAAGAATGAGAGGCAACTTAGTTGAAACATGCATGATTCTTAGGAGGATTGACAAAGTAGATGGGGAGAGGTTGTTTCCCCTTGTGGATGAGTCCAAGACCAGTGGACATAATCTCAGAATAAGGGATTGCACATATAAAACAGAGATGAAGAAGAATTTTTTTTTTCTCTCAGATGGTAATGAATCTATTGAATTCTTTACTGCTGAGGGTTGTCGATTCTAGGTCGTTAAGTGCATTCAAGGCTGAGGTAGATTGTAGGATACAATCGGTAAGGGATTGAGTACCATGTGGAAAAGGCAGGAAAGCGAAGTTGAGGATTATCAAGATTAAACATCATCTCACTGCCTTCCCCACAGAAATAGCTCCCCTAACCTAGGTCCCGAATATAGGCTCCAACGCCCACCTTAGGTCTTATCATCAGGATACTGAAGCCTGTGGGAAAATCCTGCCTCTGGATTTAATGGCTGGAATTGTTTGAAACAAAGGAGTGGTTCTTCATCTTTTGCAAGTATAGAGTGGTTTCCACCAGTTAATCTGATGCCAACTTGTGGTCAAATCTTTATTTGAATATTTGACACAGATGGTCACTTGGCAGGGAAGACCCAACGAAGAATTTTCAATGATTTTGTTTAACAAACAAGGTTATTATGGGTTAGAAAAAACAATGTGCTTGCAGAAAAAATGGTGCAACAAGGAATTTGGAATGGCAAGGGTGGGATGTAATTTAAGGCAAGAAATTGTTATAGAAATGGGAAGATGAGGTTGTAAAAGGGGGTTGACCATACATGAGAAATTTAACTTAGGATGTCATAAGCCATTGGAGATCAGTGTGGCAGGCAGGATGGTTGAGCAGGACTTGGTACTGGGTTCCACAAGGACAGGAGATAAAACATTCAAAAAGCTAAACGTTCTCAGAAGCAACAGCCACGTCCCATTTTTGTTCAAGCCCCTGATCAGATGTTGCGCATTCTTTGATCATTCATTCATGGGATTCACTGGATGGGGCAGCATTTATTGTCTTTGTTTAATTACCCTTCAGAAGGTGGTGGAGAGCTGCCACCTTGAACTGCCACAAACAGTTCAGTGCAGTTAGACCAACAATGCTTTTAGTGGGAGGAGTTCCAGGATTTTGACCCAGAAACAGTGAAGGAATGAGAAGTATGTTATTTATAATGATAGTGAATGTTTGATGTAACTTGTTAATGATCACTCTGTGTGGGCAAATGAGGATGTACTGCAAGATATGATGTAATGCATTTGAAGTTTAGAAAATTAATCTCAATAATTTACAACAAATTCTATTTCTAACATAATTGACAAGTCAACCCAAAATTAGCAAGGAATACCTTCTTTAATAATTAAATACTGAGCATTTGATCCTTAACATGATAGAAAATCTCTGCTAATGAAAGACCTGTGTACTTTTTTTTAATATATTCCAGCCCCATAGGCCTCCCAGATTTACTATCTAGTGTTACCTGTACACATTAAGTATATGCGGCTTGGCTTGATTGTTAGATACTGTTTATACAAACGTGAAGGCAGTTCTCTTGTAGCACAGTGGTGGTGTCCCTATGTTTGAGACAGAAGATCTGCATGCAAGTTTCACCTGCTCCAGAGGTATGTCAATACATGCCTGAATGGTTCTTTTAAGAATATCCACACTACAAGGTAATTAATAAAATCAGTGAATCCTAACAGAATTTTCCAGTTGCAGAATTTTATAAAACTACCCCTTAGGAGTTTTTACAAAATATTTATTTACAATTTATTTACAAATATTTACAAAATTTACAAAATATTTATTTTCTGATATTATCAAATCCCATCAATGCCATCTGCTACATTAAATGGCTGAGTTGCTTCCAAATATTCATCTCTTGTCCCTAAGGAAGCTAGATGTCAGTCCTTGGCATAGTTTGGGTACAGGGCAGCCAGTTTATATTTGCTTGACAAATCTAGCAATCAGAAGGCATCTTAAGGGCCTGCTCCCATTGATATGCAGTCAATCTGGTTGATGACCCATGTCTGCTATTTTGGAGGATTGGGTTCACCCAAGAAATCTCAATGAATCACTTTCACTGTTTACTAGTGAATGCAAAGGAACAATAAAGATACTTTCTTTTTACACAACTAGTTATTATGATCTGGAATGTATTGCCTGAAAGGGAAGTAAATTTAATTGGACTTTCAAAAGGGAATTGTATATACACTTGAAGAGGAGAAATTTGCAGGATTATGGGGAAAGATGTGCGAATGGAGTTAGAAGAGGAATGAGAGTAAGCTTGGATGTAGCATAGGCAAGGAGCTCTTCAGCTAAATAGATACATTAGATACTTTATAACAACTGGCTCTTATTGTCTTATTCACAGGATGTGAATTTCTCCAGCAACACCATCACTCAGTACCCACCTCTTATTGCCTCAACAGTGTGTTGATGAGCTGCCTGCAAACATGTAACTGAATGGTTGGCTTGGTCATTTCAATGTATGATTAAAAGCCATTCATATCGACATGGATTGAAGACACGTTTAGGCAGGCCTAGTAAGGATACCAGGCTTCTTTCTGTTAATACCATAAGTAAAACAAATAGGTTTTTACAATCTTTATTGCAATTATGAATCTTGTAAGATTATTGTATTTTGTGATTGTGAGTAAAGGTGACCTGTTCTGAAGTCTCCGTTACAGAAAGCCCAGATGGTTTGATTTTTGACAATCAAAGAAAGGTTTAAGTTGCTTCTCTGGGAAACTGATGCAAGGTATTTATGTGTTGAGGCATTCAGAGCTATCACTGAGCTTATTAGGATGCTGAATCTCCCAAAGCCCCACAGAGTATTATTGGTAGTGCTGTAAAAGTTCTTTCTACTTCTAAGATGAAAGGGAGTTCTAGTCAAAGTCAGATAATCAACAATTGTACATAGATACAATGTTAGTGTGTTTTATTTGAAAGTGGATAAGTATTTTTGAGATTAGGTTGCTAGCTTTCCTACAAATCATTAATGATTTCACAAACTGACAATAGTTGATATGGCATGGTCTGTGTTCATGAGAGACAGAGAGGAATTAGAGGCAGCTACTTGTGCATCATCAGCAGATTCTAACACTATCCATGAAGAAAGTGGGTGTCAGCTTGTTCTCTAAATGCAGAGATTATGTTTGTGAATAATTAAAAGAGGCTAGAAGATTCGCCTAGCTTGAGCTAAAGGAAAATAATCAACACTTTCACTCTCTGTTTGTGAGTTGGAGTTGACCTAACTGGAAAAGCAGGGAGAAAGCAAGCCATCAGGAGTTGATGATAAGCTTAGACTTCCTTTGAGAATGACGTGTCCACTTGAAAGACATTGTGACATATTACGATAGAAGAAGATTTTCAGTTGTGTTAAAAATGAAATGGTTTACAACTTCCATATAATTTGAAGTATAATTTGCCTACAAATGTAGTGATACTGCTCAAGGTAATTATTTCACATGATTTACTCTGAAGGCTTTGAAGGGCATTTCGGGATTGCAACAACTACTGGCCTTGACAATGATGCTGACATGTCCACAAATGAAAGTAAGACACTGATAACTCAGTACATCTTGTACACAGTACACACTGTTGCTACTTGGATTTTGTTTCTTTATTCTCTCATAGGTTGTGGATGTCACTGAGTAGCCAGCATTTCTATGCCTGTTCCTAGTTGTCCTTGAAAAGGTGGTGGTGAGCTTCCTTCTTGAACTGCTTTAGTCCATGTGCTGTAGGTAGACTCACAATACCTTTAGGGAGGGCATTCTAGGATTTTGACCGAGCAACAGTGAAGGAAAGGTGATATATTTCCACACAGTATGGTGCATGGCTTGGAGGGGAACTTGCAGGTGGTGTTCCCGTATATCTACTACCCTTGTCCTTCCAAATGAGTTTGGATGGTGCTCTCTTAGGATCTTTGGTGAATGTCTACAGTAAATCTTGTAGACAGTATGCACTGTTGCTACTGAGCATCGGTGGTGGAGGGAGTGGATGCTTATGGATGTGATGCCAATCAAGTGGGCTGATTTGTCCTGGATGGTGTCAAGCTTCTTGAGTGTTGTTGGGGCTGCACTCATCCAGGCAAGTGGTGCGTATTTCATCACACTCCTGACTTGTGCCTTGTAGATGGTGGACAGGCTTCAGGAAGTAAGGGGTTGAGTTACTTTCCACAGTCTTCATAACCTCTGACTTGCTTTTTGCTACTGTGCTTATACACTGAATCCAGTTACGTTTCTACTCAATGGGAACTCCCAGGATGTTGATAGTGGGGAATTCAGGGCAGATGCCAGTATATCTTTCCTTAAATAAGGGAAACAAACTGCCCAGAGAATTCCAATTGTGGTTTGGCTATTATCTTGTATGGTTTTTGCAAGACCTTGCTATTTTTATACTCCATTCCCCTTGAAATAATGGGCAATGCTCTATTTGCTTTCCTTATCAGTTGCTGACATTGTATGCTAGCTTTTGGTGATTTTACATATACAAATCCCATTTTCCAGCATTTGGCCCATATCCCTTTAAACCCTTCCTATTCATGTACCCATCCAGATGCCTTTTAAATATTGTAATTATACCAGCCTCCACCATCTCCTCTGACAGCTCATTGTACACACTCACCACCCACTGTGTGAAAAAAAATGCCCCTTATGGCCCTTTTATGTCTCTCCCCTCTCACCTTAAACCTGTGCCTTTAGTTTTAGACTCCCCTACCGAAGGACAAAGACCTTGTCTATTCACCCTATCCATGTCCCTCATGATATTATAAACTTCTATAAGGTCACCCTTCAGCCTCTGATAGTCCAGGGAAAATAGCCCCAGCCTGTTCAGCCTCTCCCTATAGCTCAAACCATCCAACCCCATCAGCATCTTTGTAAATCTTTTTTGCACCCTTTCAAGTTTAGTTAACAGATTTTAAATTCACAATTGCACCAGTGTCATTTGGATTCATATCTTTGGAATAATAGTCCAGTAACATAACAGCACTGCCACTGTATTTGATAGATGTTACAATATAGTGAAAGGGAAGTGGAACCACTTGGATAATTCTTATAGAAAGCCAGCAGTGGCACAGTGTGTCAAATGATTCCTTCTTTGCTGTTAAAGTCTATAATTCAACATTACTCTGAACCATGACTGTGAGCCTGGCAGCCAATCCTAAATTGGATGTGTAATTCTTTGCACACACAGGGTTATCCTGCAAATATGGTCCCCTGATGGAATCACATGTATAAGTGGAACCACAGAAGATGGACAAGGTCTTCAATGAATATTTCTCCTCTGTGTTTACCATGGAAAAATACATGAAGACTTGGGAAATTGGGGAAGTTAGTGGCAATATCTTGGGGGCAGCCCTTATCACAGTAGAGGAGGTGTTGGAAGGATGAGAATGTATGAAGGTGGATAAATCTGTGGTCCTGATCAGATACATCCAAGAACCCCTCATGAAGCTAGAGAAGAGATTACGGGGGCCCTGGCTGATATATTTGCATCATCATTAGCCACAGGTGAGGTCCCAGAAGACTGGAGGGTGGCAAATGTTGTGCCCTTATTCAAGAAGGGCTGCAAAGAAAAACCTGAGAATGATAGACCAGTAAGTCTAACATCTGTGGTACGTGACATAGTGTAGAGCTGGAGGAACACAGCAGGCCAAGCAGCATCAGAGGAGAAAGAAAGTTGATGTTACAGGTTGGGACCCTTCTTCAGAAATGGGGTGATCCTGACCTGAAACATTAACTTTCCTGCTCCTTTGATGCTGCCTGGCCTGCTGTGTTCCTCCAGCTTCACACTGTGTTATCTCTGACTCCAACATCTACAGTTCTTGTTACATCTATGGTAGGTAAGTTTCTTCAGAAGATTCTAATGGATAAGATATACATGTATTTAGAAAAACAGGGTTTGATTAGGAGTAGTCAGCATGGCTTTGTGCATGGGAGATCATGCCTCTCAAATTTGTTAGAGTTCTTTGTGATGAAGTGACCAGGAATGTTGATAAGTGAGGGCAGTGGACGTAGTCTATATGGATTTCAGTAAGGCCTTTGATAAGGTTCCACACAGTAAGCTGCGCTGGAAGGTTAGATCACATGGAATCAAGGGAGAGCTGGTAAATTGGATACACAATTGGCTTGATGGTAGGAAGCAGAGAGCAATAGTGAAAGGATGCTTGTCAGACTGGAGGCCTGGGACTAGTGGTGTGCTTTAGGAGTTGGTGCTGGGCTCATTGTTCTTTATTATCTATATCAATGGCTTGAATGAGAATGTACAAGGTATGATTAGTAAGTTAGCGGTTAAAATTAAAATAGATGGTACTGTGGACAGTGAGGAATGTTGTCAGAAATTGCAGCAGGATCTTGATCAGCTGGGGAAATGGGCCGAGAAATGGCAAATGGAGTTTAATATAGATAAGTGTGAGGTGTTGTAGCTTGGAAAGTCAAATCCAGGTGGGAGTTTCATGGTGAATGGTGGGGCCTTAAGGAGTGTAGTGGGACAGAAGGACCTTGGAGTTCAGGCGCAGAGTTCTCTGAAATTGGACTCACAGGTAGACAGGGCAGTGGAGAAGGCTTTTGGCTCACTGGCCTTCATCAGTCAGGGCATTGAGTATAGAAGTTAGGAAGTTATGATGCAGCTGTACAGTATGTTGGTGGAGGCCACACTTAAAGTATTGTGTTCAGTTTTAGTCACCTTGCTATAGGAAAGATGTTATTAAAATGGAAAGAGTGCAAAAGAAATTTAAAAGCGTGTTGCCAGGACACAAGGGACTGAGTTATAGGGAGAGATTGGACAAGTTAGGACATTTCTTTTGAGCGTAGGAGACTGAAGGAGGATCTTATAGAAGTGTATAAGATCATGGGAGGCATGGATATGGTGAATGCACTCAGAAAAACCCATCTGGTTCACTAATGTCCTTTCGGGAAGGAAATCTGCCATCCTTACCTGGTCTGGCCTACATGTGACTCCAGACCCACAGCATTGTGATTGACACTTAAATCTCCTCTGGGCAATTAGGGATGGTCATTAAATGCTGCCTAACCAGCAATGCCCTCATCCCGTTAATGAATAAAGAAAAAAAAGTCTTTTTCCTAGGGTTAGGAAATTGAGGACTAGAGGGCATCAGTTTAAGGTAAGGGGGAAAGAATACGTGGGAACCTGAGGGGCAACCTTTTTTACACAGAGGGTGGTATGCATATGGAATGAGCTGCCAGCGGAAGTGGTTGAGGCGGGTACATTAGCAACATTTAAAAGGCATTTGGATGAATACATAGATAGGAAAGGTTTCGAAGGATATGGGCCAAGTGCAAGGAAATGGGGTTAGTGTGGATGGACATTTTGGTTGGCATGGATCAGTTTGGGCCAAAGGGCCTTTCTGCCTGCTGTAGGACTCTATGACGCTATGACTCTATCTAATAATGAACACTGTGTTGTGTGTCTTGCGTATGCAGGCGGGCTGATTATTATCAGTACCTTGCTTGTTGTGAACTTTCAAAGGAATATATGCTGTTGAAATGATCCACCAGCCTTTGGAGTACATACCTGGTGTCACACCAGGACTGAAATTCCAATACCATATTACTCACCTGTCTGACAGGTAGAAAGTCTTTTGGCTGGGAGGCAGAATCCTGTAAATTTTGCAGCTGAATACTTTTCATGTTTCGCTTGGTGACAATGTGAGCATTATATTTTCCGCTACTGTTTTACCGCCACCTGGTTTACCTACCAATGGACTAATTTTCATCGAACGAGTCAAGCATCACTTTGGGAAACTTGTTTTTATGACATGCTTCATTGAAAGCAAACATGCCTGGCTGCATTAATGATTAGCTGTGCTGCATTTCCATGTGCCATTTCAAAGTGTAGAAACATCATTCCACCGCATTGACCTACCTACAGCTGGATAAAATGTCATTTCATTTTCAGGGATTGTAATTCCCATTTTGTTTTTCAGACCTGATTAACCTTTTGCTTGATGGATTGGATCACTCACGCACCGATACCCTTTACATGTGTAAAGCGTGACATTCGTCATGCTGTTGCAATTCATATTAGAGTGATAGTTTTTGTTTCTTTACACAGACTTACATTTCTTTCTTTACCTGTCCCATTCTCTTGTCAGCCTCAGCACCCTTTGTGTTGCTTAATAACCTCCACCTTCCATGCTTTCCCTTTTGTTCTTTCCTCCCCTTCCCCTCTGTCTTTGTCCAAATTTTCAAACTTCCCAACATTTTCCAGCTCTGAAGAAAATCCATCAAGCTGAAGAATTAGCTTTGCTTCTCTGTCCACAGATGCTGTCTGATCTGTTGAGTGTTTCCTGCACTTTCTGTTTTTATTTTACAATTTTATGTGAGGCACAAAAATCATTTCAAAATCCAAATGGCTGTCAAATCATGTCGAAGGTTCCTCCAATCCATCCCTGCATTTATTTGGATAAAAATGGCATAAGAGATGTAGGGAAAAGGCAGGAGGTTAGAAGTAGGTAATAGAGCCAGTACAGGCACAGTGGATGAATGGTCTCTTTCTGCATTGTAGCAGTTTTGTAATTCTGTGATTCTGTGATTTAGATCATGGCTGAATCGCACCTGATGATCAAAGACAGACTTTGGATAAAACCATAAAGAATCACATTCCCTACCTCTGATTGCAACCCACTGATCTGGCTTGATGTTAGGCCACTTTGCTGAGGCCTGTCGCAACCAAATCTCTCTGTCTAAATTATGCAGAAGTAGTGGATGTTCTTTCATGGGTCTGATTTTCAGGTACCAGCGGCTTTGGACAGATGGTGCGACATTCCCGCAATATTGTCCGAAGAAGGTATTTGGAGTGGCTTTTTTATTCTGTGCCGTAACATGAGGGAGAGCGCTTCCCACGTGTTTACAGTGTCAGTGCCAGAAGATCTGTTAAGTTCACTAAAATAAACAAGTTGGCCTGACACAGACTAGCAAAGTTGCACAGTGCTTAACCAATTCAAAATTCTTCTAACTACTTTGCCTGCCATTTGTCAACAGTTACTTCCATGCAAGTTGCTTCAGACAATTATGCTGAAAATATATAACCAGGAAGCATATGTCGATGGGCCGGTGAAGTTGACAATTAAGTATAATGGCCTTCCATGTTGCTGGGTTAATCAGAAAGCAGAGAGGTCTGGAGTCTTTGCAACCTGCCTGGAAGAGTTGAGTCTGTTGAGTCAGCAAGGGCAACTGTTTCAGGAACATCCTGAGGTCAAGACAAATGCAAGATCTTTCTTCCGTCCTACAATTCTCAGCACAAAACATGGTCCACAAACATTACTCTTTTGCAATTTGTCCAAACCTTGAGCTATTTTATACTTTAAAAAGCAGACACCACAGAATGTATTCAAGACTGTGTCCTAATCTGGTGGTTCAGACGATGCTTGTAAACATTCTCACGGTTTCTAAAGTTGGTCATTGCACCGATATTGGGTTTCAGCCTCCCCAACCACTGGTAGTATCTGCTGTTGTGCATTTACAGCTCCATTCTTCTGAAGCCATGAGGGAGCTCAGTATTTCCTCTGCAGTGGAAGTAAATTCTTCCAATTAAATGATGCTTACTTTGCAACAAAAATAATTAAAAACAAATTTTAGCGTGCAATACGAAAAGAAAACAGAGAAAATTAATATCCTTTATGCAGAAGAAATGTGCTCTAATGTAGCCCACATGGAAAATAATGACTAGTTTTGTTTAATAAGATCTCTGTCACACTAACCCTTCATGACAATACCACACGAAACCACTGACTCCAATATAATGTACATTGCATACAGCCGCCACATTGATATGGAGATGAATGGTAAGCTCTATTTTTAAAAAAAGGTAAGAGGGATATAACAAGGACATTGATACTAAATAATATCTGTCAATGAGATCTAGAATTTGAATCCTGATGCACAGTAAGTTAACTAATGTCAGCTGAGTTTGGTGTCAGCTTTTAGTTTATTGTGTAACATTTTCTCCTGTGAGTTACTAGTTTGTGGGTTCAAATCCTATTGCAAAGGCGCAATAACTAATCCATGTTGACAGTGTCGGTGCAGTATCAAGGAACGACCCCTGTACTTCTGTACTTGAGTACATGTGACATTAAACTTAATTGTCAGGCTGTGCTTCAGATGAGACGTTGAATCTGACTCACCCACTCAGGTAGCTATGAAAGGTCTTATGGCCACTACTGACTGCCTGCTCCAAATCCATCCCTCGATCAAAAGAACCTGCAAAAAACAGAATACTTGTTGAAACTTTGGGATCTTGCTGTGTGCAAACTGGCTGCCACATTCCCAATAGCAGCTGCATGTCAAAAACAGATCTTCACTGTAAAGGCTGTAACGTTATTTGGGATGTGCTGAGGTCATGAAAGGTGCAATATAAATTGCGTTATATTCTCTTTTGTCAGAGACTGGGAACCAAACTTTAATCAGTCCTGGAGCAAAACGTTCAGATCCAGTTCCACAGTGAGAAGTACATTGTCCATCTGAGCACCGCCCCCCACCCCTCCACTGCCAAGACCACCCAATATCTGTCGGCCAGGTTGTCTGTAGGACAGGTTCCAATTCAAATGTCTACGAAACGTAGAATGCTTTACAGTATCTGTCTCAGATGCCTGCATTCTTTCTCATCGCAGTTCCTTTCAGAGTGAAGTGCCTGGAGCAAGTCTGTTAAAAGGCAGTTCTACTCTGTTTCAATTTACAGATTTTTTTATCTTGTTCGAATCATGAGCCCTGAGGACTGGGTGGCAGAATGGGTTATACACATTCCATTCAACCTGATGAGCTGAGTCCAAACGCATTTAGCACCCCGTCCTCCCCCACCCTCGACGATAACTTGGAATGGGGTCCAATTAATTTGTTCCCTCGATCTCACCCGTGCGTCTGCAGGGATGGAGGGCGGGGCTAACAATGTGTCCTCACAGAAAGGGATGAAGTTTGATGTTTTAAGAATCTACCAAAGAAAGAAAAGAAAATAAGCAGGGAATGCACCAAGGGCCATGACTATGTTTCATCAAGTGAACAATGTCTACATGCCCGATGGCTTAGCAGTTCAAAAGTATATCAAAATTAATCAGGAACATGAAAGGGGGTTGCTGCTGGGGGGGCATGCAGGGGGAAGTGATCTAGATTTGATTTTTTTTTCTCACCAACTGATATAATGATCTGGAATGCACTGTTTGAAAATGTGATAAGCAGAGATTTAATTGTAATTTTCGAAAGCAAAATGGATAGTATTTAAAAATGGAAAAGCCAGTTGTAGGCAGGGGTGTAGGATCAATTGGAGGACACTTTGAAAGAGACAGTATGAATGAAGGATTGAATGGCTTCTTTCTATGTTGTGCTATTCCATACTTAGTGTGAGTTAAGATTGAGATTAGATTTGAATCTCACAGTGGTTAGCGCACAGCTGCCTCATCTGGGTTTGATTCCAGCCTCAGGTGGAAGTGTGGAGTTCGCACATTCTCCCTGCTCCTGCTGTGTGCTCCAGTTTCCTTGCCAAGTCGAAAGCTGTGCAGGTTACGTGGATAAGCTGTAGTAAATTGCCCATAGTGTCCAGGGATGTGCAGATTAGGTGGGTTAGCCATGGGAAATGCAGAGGTGCAGAGATAGGGTGGCATACTGTTTGGAGAGTCAGTGCAGACTTGATGGGCTGAACGGCCTCTTTCTGCACTTTAGCAATTCTAAATTTCACTGCAGGTTATTCAGGTCTTCCTCATGCTTGGGTCCCAGTTTCAAGAAGTGTGTTGAGTTTATGAAACAATGAAATATGTGAAATGGTAATGGTAGCTGTTAGAGAGGGACTGGACCAGAGAGCTGGGCGATGGTGTGCGTGTGCGCGTGTGCGTGTGTGTGCGCGCGCGTGTGTGTGTGTTGTGTGTGTGTGTGTGTGTTTTAAAAGCAAAATTCTGTGGATGCTGAAAATCTGAAATGTAAATAGAAATGCTGGAGAAGCTCAGCAGGTCTGGAATCATCCACTGAAAGAGATACAGAGTTAACAATTTAAATCCAGTACGGCCCTTCGTCAGAATCTTCTGTGGTCTCTTCAATTCATGGTCTGTGTCTCGGATGTTTCTGGGCTAGCAGGCACAGAAAGTTCTTGTCTCTGTACAACAATTTGACTCAATGTATGAAAAGAACATTTTAACTGAAAGATATTTCCTTTTCAGGTTGGTCTGTGCTCTGTATCCTTTCACTTACCTCTGTGGCCTTGAGGCCATATGGCAGACATTTGAAAATCTGTAAGATACATCACACCAAGGAATCTTTCTGTTTCCTTTTTCACTTCCAAAGCTCCCAGGTCGTAAACAAACCCTTGTGGTTTTTTTGATCGGTTTAATTCCTGTTGATTTATGGAGAGTATTCCCAGTTGGGGGATAGACTGGAGAAACTGAGAAATCAAGGAGAGAAGGTTAATGGATAGAGGTACTCACAATTATGAAGTGTTCACATAGAGTAAGTGAGGAGGAAACATTTTCCAATTTTGGGTCACATAGGACAGATTCAAGCTGATAGATAAATATGCCATAGAAACAGTGAGTGTTACAATAGTACAACACAGAACAGAATTGAACCCATTTGTGTTGTACTAAAATATCATTGTTAATATTGTCAAATCTCCCTTGAGTACTGCATACAATTCTGGTCACCCTGCTATAATAAGGTTGCTTTTAAACTGGAAAGAGTGCAAAAAAGATTTACAAGCATGTTACCAAGACTGGAGGAATTGAATTATAAAGAGGGGCTGGAACATTTTTCCCTGGACTGTAGGAGGTTGAGGTATGACCTCATTGAGGTTTAGAAAATCATGAAGGGCACAGTCAGGTTGAATGGCAAAAGTCTTTTCCCAGGGTAGGAGAGTCCAAAACTGGAGGGCATAGGTTTAACGTGAGAGGGGAAAGATTTAAAAAGGACCTCGGGGGCAACTTTTTCACCCACAGAGTGGTGCATGTATGGAATGAGCTGCCAAAGGAATTGGTAGTGGCTGCTACAACTACATTATATAAAAGACGTTTGTACAGGTAAATGGACAGGAATGGTTTAGAGAGATATGAACCAAATGCAGGAAAATGGGATTAGTTCAGTTTAGGAGACCTGGTTGGCATGGATGAGTTGGGCTGAAGGGTCTATCTTCATGCTGTATGACTCTGAGTCCTCTCTACTTGGAGGATAACAAACTGTGATCCTCCAAACTATTCACGTATCTGCAATCCTTCATCCCTGAAACCATTTCTGTCGCTCCTTTCATTACTCTTTCCAAGACGGCATGTTCTTCTTAAAATACAGTGTGCAGAATGTTTAACATTACTATCTGGCTTTCTTGGTCTGCTCCAATATTTGTAAGGCTCAAGATCCCTACTTAATCTTAATTCACTGCTTTGCTAACCTGTCTGGCCACTTTCAAATCACAATAACGCCCAGACCTCTCCAGTTTTATTGCATCTCTTTCAAATTGTTGCACTTAACCAGAGGTAAGTGGAGGGAATTTTAGTTTGTGCAATGATTGTTTAGGATATGGGGAATGGATGAGTGGACAAAAGAAACAGATCCAATAGCAGCCTTTGAACTGAATATGACTTCTTGAAAGAAAATTGTAGAGTGGGGGGCAAAGGAGATAATTGGAGGAATCACAAGGTAGGCCAATTAGAACTGAGATGAGGAGAGACTTCTTCACCCAGACAGTGAAATTCTTTGTTACAGAAAGCAGTTGAGCCCAAAACATTGAATGTGTTCAAGAAGGAGATCGATACAGTTCTTAGGTCTAAAGGTATCAAAAGGTGTGGGGGGAAAGCAGGAACAGGGGACTGAGTTGGATGATCTACTATGACATATTGAATGGCAGAGAGGGCTCAAAGGGATGAATGGCCTACTACAGTTCTTACTTTCTATGTTTCTACGGGTTCCATTGACATAGCATTTGTTGTCAGGGAAAATGCAAGAAAACAGCACCGAGAACTCTTCATTGCATTCACTGATCTGATTTTGATGTTAAATGTGGGAGGTGTTGGATCCACATGACATCCAGGATTGGCACATCTGTATGAAGTGCCAGAGGGTAGCAGTCCTTGAACAACATGTGTCTGATTTGGAGCAGCGACTCTCCTCACTGTGCACTATACAAGCATGAGAGAAATTTCTGGAATTGTTGTCACTCCATGTTGTGGTAGGCAGGCAAAGAGTAGTCAAAAGATGGCAGGAGAGTAGGTGACCATTGGTCAAGAGGAAAAGAGATAGCAGTTCCAGGAAACCCAGGGCTCCTTTGAACTGTCAAACAGGTATGAAATTTTAAATGCCTATTTTGGTGAGCAACGTGACTGAATTGGGGATGGGCGACTTGAAACAATGTCACATTACCATGGTGCTCGAGGCTAAGCTGGGAAAAGAGAGGATGCCCCATCCTTGCACATTCGTCTTCCCCCCGGAAGTTAATTCGAGTAGGGCAAGAAGGTAGTGGAGTTTGGGGGGGTCACCCCAGTGCCCGATTGAGTACCTTTCTGCCTTCAAATTCAGCATCTTCCGGTAGCAGAAAGTACTCTCCTTGAGCTGTATAATAAAAAATAAAGAATCACCAAAATTCAGTCTAACAAATCAGAAACGAGACAAACACAGTGGACATTTGTTGTGTATTATTCACCAAAAACTGAAATTTTAACTTGGAGCATCACATATTGAAAACCATGAATGGCGGACTCTCTAGTTGCATTCCAATCTCTCACTTCTGCAGAGGCAGGCTGTATTTCTCACAGGCAGGGTTCCCGGTCTCCAGTGGAATGGGATTCTTGAATCCCTGCAGTAGAACACAGAGTGTAGGCTTAGATTAGGAAAGAGCAGGTATACACTCCATGCATTTCTCATGGATAGCCATGTTACCCTTTTAGAAAGCTGAGGTGACTGTGCATTTGGTCCCAGGACACCTTAGAGTGTGGAGGGGCCGGGACTTTTGGGTGGGTAAGGCGGGAGTGTGGACTAGCATCCAGTATCCTTTGGGTGTTTTGGTCAGGAGCCCTTTGGATGGCATTAGTTGCTTTTAGAACAATTATCAATGGATAGAATTGTGCAGAAATCATGCATAAATACCTTAGAATGGCCCAACTCATCAAGACATGTCAAGAAGTGACTTGTAATCTAAAAATGTGATGGTTATACAGAACCAGCACCTGTTATGTATCAACCATATAAATACTGTGCCTACAATAGCAGGTCAGAGGCAGTGAATTCTGTGCTGAGTGACTCATTTCCTAATTTCAGAAATGCTGCTCACCATCTAAAGGTGACATAATGAATACAGTTTCACCCATACTCAAGAAACTTAATGACATCCAGAACAAGCAGCCCTTTTGACTAGCATCCCATTTACTACCTTCAACATGCTCTCCAGCGTTCACCAAAGCTCCTTAGACGGCAACCTCCAAACCCATTGAAAAGTGTGAGGACAGCAGGTACACAGGAACATCACAACTTGTATCCCTCTAAGTCACACATCACCCTGACTTGGACATATTTTGCTGTTCCTTCTGTGTCACTGGATCAAAGTCCTGGAACTTGCATGAATTTACACCAAATGAACTGTTGTGTCAAACAGATCATCGCCATCTTCTCAAGGGCAATTAGGCACTGGCAATAAATATTGACCCAGCCAGCAATTCTCTCCAAATTAATAAAATCAATTACAAATGAGATGCATTTTCTCAATTGAATTTATACTGTAATATAGGAACTTAATTAACAGAAAATTTTTTTTTCTCCTATTTGCATGGGCACATTTGAAGTTTTTCTCAATCCATTTGCGGTTATGAGCATCCCCGGCTAGTAACAGTGTAAAACAGCCAGGAGTGGGGACAATTCGTGAATTTCCCTACAAGTTAATAGGAAATAAAAAAGCTCCAGAAAATGAAAGCTGTGGACTTGTCAGAGAAGAAAATATTCCATTAGGCACTTGAAGGTGTTAGTTCAGGGAACCCCTGTTAAGGAACAACAATGAGTTAAGTTACCAGCCACTTTTCAAAATATCTTGGTGAAATAAATTAATTGAAGAAAATAACATTGAGTGATTGCAACGAAATTTGCGAAAATTGAACTGCTTACAGCCTTGCCAGCTGAGCAAGAAGCTTTAGCATGGAAATGGTAACTCTTTACTCAGGCTTGAATGTCTTCAATGTGATAGCTAAAGTAAAAAGGATGAATCTTCCTGATATTCGTTTTGAGACAGTTCCAATAATTTCTATATGTTGTGATTTTTTTTGAGTATCAAGGCATTATTGTTCTTTTGCTAAATCTATATCAGCAGCCTCTTGAATGTGTTCAGTAAATTACCTCGACAATAAATGAAAAAAGAATAAATTTAAGGTCTATCAATGAAGGCTTTACTCGAGAATCAGACTTGTCCAGTATTAGATCAGATGGGATCATAAAACATTCCAAAAATAACAACAGTATCCCTGCCCACTACAACATCCAAAGAATTATAAGATTGTTTCAGCTTTATCCCACACAGAAACCCATTTTAATGTTAGCTATTTTTTATGAGAAAACAGTTTGATCATCATCTTTAATTTGTCTTTTCCTCCCTTTGAATCTGTATATCAATGTTTTAATTTTGTCATCTTGGAGCACTAGTTATATTTCTGTGATTGTTACTCCCACCCTTAAGCTAGAATATTGTGTGGCCAAATCCGCAGAGAAAAAATCTAGACTGATACTTCTGGTTTCGTAGTATTGTAGGCATTGTCTTTCAGCTCAGTCTTTAAAGTGGACCCCTGTCTGCCCTCCCAGGTATTGTAAAAGAGTTTAAATTAGATAAATGTGAGGTGTTGCATTTTGGTAAGGCAAATCAGGGCAGAGCTTATACACTTAATGGTAGTGTCCTGGAGCTTGCTGCTGAACAAAGAGACCTTGGAGTCAGGTTCATTGTTCCTTGAGAGCAGAAACGCAGGTATTCTGGATGGTGAAGAAAGCATTTAGTATGCTTGCCTTGAGTATAGGAGTTTGGAGATCATGTTGCAGCTGTACAGGATATTGGTTAGGTCACTTTTGCAATACTGCATTCAGTTCTGGTCTCCTGCTGTAGGAAAGATGTTGTGAAACTTGAAAGGGTGCAGAAAAGATTCACAAGGATGTTGCAGGGGTTGGAAGGCTTAAACTATCGGGAGAGCTTGAATAGGCTAGGACTATTTTCCCTGGAGCGTTGGAGGCTGAGGAGTAAACCTTATAAAGTTTTATAAAATCATGAGAGGCATGGATAGATGAATAGATAATATCTTTTCCCCAGAGTATGGGAGTCCAAACTATAGGGCACAGGTTTAAGGTCGATGGAAAAGATTTAAAAGCGACCTAAGGGGTAACTTTTTCATGTAGGCAGTGGTACATGTATGGAATGAGCTGCCAGAGGAAGTAGTAGAGACTGGTAAGTTTTGTCATGTGATATCATACCAACTTTGTCATGGAGCATTCAATAGAAGCAATAAGGAGAAGCATTGTTCATGTTCATTCCCGATGGTCAGGCATGTTACGATAATGATAAAATGGACTTTCAATTTTTTGACTTCCATCATCCAATTTTCCTATCTGTGATTTGTTTAGGAACTAAAATGGTTTAAAATAAAGGAAAACCATTGACTTAAGTTGGCTGCAATATCACTTGATTAGTTCAGCCAAACCCATGATTTCATTTTTAAGGAATAATCTGTCTAAACAGAGATTAACATTGTTACAAAAACAGATTGAAACTCAGATATGTATCTTCTGATTGCTTCACACCTTTCTGGAAGTTTCACATTTTAGGATGAAAGTCACCTGCAGATTAATCGGTTTGAGATAAGCAATGAAGTCAGACACGAAAATGTACAAAGGAACCGTATTTCATATCAGACCATGAGGCAGAGCAGAAGGAAGAAATGGATTAGTAACAACAGAACTGGATGACTCACTCTCTCTATTTGCCCTCTTACTAACTCAAAAATCAGTCCTGGTGATAAATAAAACTGGAGAAACATTCATTCTTTGAGAGTTCAAGCATTCTATGAGTTGTATTATAGTACAGGACACAAGACATTAGCTAAACAGTCATGGTCTCATATTCAATTGTTACAGCTCAAAAGCACAAAGAGCTTTAGAACTGCATAATATTTATCTTCCTTTTGTACCAGACACACCTCATTGATAAAATTTTATATCTCTGTTTGTATATGTTTTTAGATGTGCTTTATTATTCATAAATAATAAAGTTCCTTTTTCTTTCACTGCAGAAAATCTTGCAATCAGTTCCTTAATTTTAACTAGTGACTGATTATCTTTTAACTGCTGTGTGCTGTAGCAGTAACCTGAAAAGGTATAAAATTTTTGTGTGGTCACCGAAGTGGCGGTACAAAGAATGGAGCTGATTCACCCTCCTCACCTGGTGGTGAAAGTCTCCAAAGGTTTCTGGACAAAATATATCCTTTCACTAAAACGGGTTGACTATTTCCCTTTTCTCATGAGACCTTGCAGTGTGCAAATTAGCTGCAGTATTTCCTCATATTGCTTTGAAAGTACTTAATTGATTGAGGATGTGAAAGATGCTATAGGAATGCAACTTGGATTTTTTTTATCTTGACCGTGTTCTTACAAACATACAAATTAGGAGCAGGAGTAGGTCATTTAGTCTCTTGAGCTGTTCTGTCATCCAGATTCTCAAATCCATGTTCCTGCCTACCCATTCCCATAATCATTGACTCACTTAATCATGGAATTCCTACAGTGTGGAAGCAGGCCATTCAACCAATCAAGTCCACACCAACCCTCTGAAGAGCATCTCACTCATCCCTGTAACCCTGCATTGTCAATGGCTATCCGCCCAGCGTACACATCCTTAGACTGTGGGAGCAAACCAGAGCACCCGAAAGGAACCTACACAGACCACAGGGAGAATATGCAAACTCCACACAGACAGTCACCTGAGGCTGGAATCAAAGCCAGGTCCCTGGCGCTGTGAGGCAGCAGTGTTAACCCCTGAGCGATTGTGCTGCCCGTCTTTTAGGGAAGGAAATCAGCCATCCTTACCCTACATGTGACTCCAGGCCCACTGCAATATGGTTGACTCTTCATTGTCCTCTGTGATGGTTGAGCAAGCCACTCAGTTCAAGG
The DNA here is from genome assembly GCA_024137785.1 of Ginglymostoma cirratum. NCBI lineage: Eukaryota > Metazoa > Chordata > Chondrichthyes > Orectolobiformes > Ginglymostomatidae > Ginglymostoma > Ginglymostoma cirratum. Next base: position 9,971,300 of record JAHRHZ010000223.1, on the reverse strand, counting down.
ATAATTAGGGTTGGGCAACAAATACTGGCCCACCCAGCACCATCCATGTCCTATGATAGAGTAAGAAAAAATGTAGTCAAGAATCTATTAGCCTCTTCCTCAAAGTTATTCAATTTCCTTTAGCCAGCTGTTTTTGTGGCTTGAGCAATAAAGAGAGTAAAGTGTGTTGATGTATTGGCGTGTGTGGGCAAGGTATTCTTTGCCAAGGAGAGGATACGGTTTTCTAGTCCTGCTTTGTATCCATTTGTCAGTCAATCAGAGTACATGCCCAGATGTGTTATAATCAGCCATGACTCTGGCACAGTCTTAAATTGTTACCAGCTCCTCAGATGCCAACCTGTAACAATCTGTATGTTTCATTTTCATATTATGAAACCTGACATTAAAACCTTGAATTTATCACCAAACATTTCTCTCCAACTAACCGGTACTACTTCAGTTCAATGCAGATAAATGCGCGGCTCTCACTGTTTTGTCTGAGAGCATTGGTAGTTAAAACATGGAAATAGCTTGGTGTTACTCTCCAATAAAGTGCAAGGTTAGTACTCAGTCTACGCAACATGTTTAAGTGTAGCTCAAGGAAAGGTTTGAACCTTTTTTTTTCTTTACTCTTTCATAGTACATGGATGGTCTTGGCTGGGCGAATATTTGTTGCCATCCCTAATTATCCTTGAACTGAGTGGCCATCACAAAGGACAATGAAGAGTCAACCATATTGCTGTGGGTCTGGAGCCCCATGTAGTGTAGGGGTGGCTGATTTCCATCCCTGAGAGACATCAGCAAACTAGATAGGTTTTTACAACAATTGGTCCATGTTTGAATGCTGACCGTACCTCCGGCTCTTAATTCCAGATTCTTTGTTGAATTCGAATTTTAATTATAGTTAACAGTGAGATCCCCAGAACACTTGCCTGGTCTTCAGGATTATCATGACATTATACCACCTCCACCAGGACATCCCTAAACAATGAATGAGAACTCTCTGCAAAAGCTCCTTATATGAATACCCAGAAAATTTCAAGCATTGACCTGCAGATAGGTCAGAAAGTGAAGCTTAAGTAAAAGATCAGTCTTGATCTTATTAAATAGAGGAGTAAGTTTGAAAGGCTGAATGGTCTGTACATGTTCCTATACAGCGTGCTTCATGTACTTTCTCACAAACCTAGGGAACCAAACATGGTGAACAGTTGTATTGAAGTTGAGATATTGACTGTTTCTTTCTGCTCTGATGCTGCTAGACTCCAGCAATTTCTGCTTTTATTTCTGAAAAAGGAGTCAATGCATTTAGAGGAATGTGAAATATTCAGAGGGGATGGCATGGACTTGAAAACATTTTGAATATCTCAACATCCTTCTCAATGTGTTGGAGTATCTCCTTTTGATGTAATTTTACAAGAATCATGAATGTGGTATTGAGCTGATTATTGGTGAAACTGACTTGAGGAGGTTGGTGAATTAACAGACAGAATCTCTAGAGCCTTTGCAAGGTCCTAGGCTGATGCTAAATGAGTTTCTGCATTCACATTTTTTGAAAATCATTAATATCTGGCAAACAGCATGAGTGGATCTCAGATGAAAAATCAGGTGGGACAGGGCTGTGAGAAATGATTTGCAAATATGTCAGCGCTAAGGGCCAATTTTGACATGCAGGTATTGCACTATGTTGAGGAAGTGAGGAGTCTTGCAGCTCGGTTTGGCATTTTTTGAATTTTATCATTTACACTCGCAGAAAATGTGTTAGCTAAATATGTTTGAAAACCAGGGATCTGACATCTGTCTCTCAGTTAAGATCAAAATTACCAGGTGGCTTGTCCCAAAACCAGACCATCCAGTTCTAACCCTGTGATCTTTGTGCTCATTGACTTAGCTTTGTGCATTCCTAATGTATTTAAGATTCAGTAACTCCTCCAAGCAATTTCCACAAATACTGGGACAAATGCTACACCAATCTGCCTCAATTTATTTGCAGTATGCTGAGAGGCAAAGCCCATAATTTTCCTCCTTTCTTTCTTGTTTTTCAGCAATCCAATGGCGTACTTTTGCTGGATACGGTTTCTCTTTGTGTAAATTAAGCAACCGAGAACCTTGGCGGGGGTGGTGGGGGGGAGCGGGGGGGGAGTGGAGGGAGGGGGTGGTTGGGGACTCGCTTCTGAACAGCCCCGTGGGAGTATCTACACCACATGGATTGGAGCAGTACGAAAGAGCAACCCATCACCACCTTCTCAAGATTAGACAGGGGAATAAATGCTTCAACCAGCCAGGCCTACATTCCATGAAATAATTCACTCGGTAAGAAGTCTCTTTGTAGATGTGATTATTTTTTGCATTATTTTAGGGGAAAGCAGTAGTGGAGTGGTGGTGTACTGGATTAGCAATCCAGAATCCAGGTTAATGTTCTGGAGAAGGCTTATGTTCAGATCCCAGCTGGCAAATGATGAATTTTGAATTCAATGATAGGCCCAAAATTGTCCATGTAACCACTGTAGATTAATACAAAAACCCATTTGGTTCATTAATGTCCCTCAGGGAAGGAACTCTATCATCATTATATGATTTGCCCTGCATGGGGTACCAGACCCACAGCAATGTGGCTGACTTTAAAATTCTCTCTCGGCAATTAGGCATGGGAAATAAATGTTGACCTAGCGATGACCACATCCCATGTTTTATTTTAAATAATAAAATTTGTCAGGGAGCAATTGACAAGCTAAATATTTTGTTATATTTTTTCAATCATGGGGTGGGGGAGTTACTGGCTGGACTAGCATTTATTGCCCATCCATAATTGCCCTTGTGAAGGTGATGGTGATCTGCCTTCTTGAAGCTCTGTGGTCCCTGTGCTATAGCTAATCACACAATGCCCTAGGGAGGGAATTCCAGGATTTTGGCCCAGTGACAGTAAAGGAACGGCAATATATTTTGAAGTCAAGATGGTGAATGGTTTGAAGGGGAATATGCAGGTGGTGGTGTTCCCATATATCTGCTACCCTTGTCCTACTCGATGGAAGTGGTTATAGATTTGGAGGTACTCCTGAGGATCTTTGGTGAATTTCTGTAGTGCATCTTACAGATAGTACATACTGCAGCTTCTGAGCATTAGTGGTGGAGCAAGTGGATGTTTGTGGACGTGGTGCCAATCAAGGGAGCTGCTTTGCCTTGGATGTTGTCAAGCTTTTTGAGTGTTGTTGGAGCTCCAACCATGTGGACAATTAGGGAGTATTCCATTGCACTTCTGATTTCTGCCTTGTAGATAATGGACAGACTTTGGAGAGTCAGGAATTGAATTACTTGCTACAGTATTCTTAGGCTCTAATCTGTTCTTGCAGGCACTACATTTATATGGCAAGTCCAGTTGAGTTCCTGGTCAATAGTAACCCCCACAAAGTTGATAGTGGGAATCCAGTGATGGTAATCCCGCTGAATTTCAATGGGAATTGGTTAGATTGTTTGTTATTGGAGAGTCATAGCCAGACATTTGTGTGGTATGAATGTTACTCGGAATACAAATGACAATTTTGCTGACTTTAAAATGGTTGCTAACTGTAAGATCACAAATGTACTCCTCACTGGCTTTCACTGCCCATTTCTTAGGATACCTGCCAGATATTACAACATTTCATCCTATCTTTATGGTTATTTATATGTCTATTTGGGCCTTGCACTGAAGTTAAATGGTAGGATTTCAGAGGTATAGAATTACTCACTGTTTTGTGATGTATGAGGTGGATTAAAATTTTAATTAATTTGTAGCCTTATGATCACACTACTGACTCATTAAACTGGAGGATTCCTCTCCAGCTAATACTTATTTTTGTAACTACTGAGCTGCAGATCAGTACAGCACGAAGAATCAGGTAATTCAGCCTGGCATATGTGTGCCAGCCCATTGCTGCAGAAATCCAGAATTGAAGAACCTCAAAGAAGTAAGAAAATGAACAGATGCTAGGAATCTGCAGTAAAAACAGAGAGTGCTGAAACCAGTCTAAGCTTTATTTATCATTTCTGGAGAGAATGGATGATTTAACATTACAATTAAGTTCCTTCTTTGGAATGTTCTACAATGGAAGCATTCCTGCATCTGAGCCAGAAAGTGCAGCATTCAAGCTGAACTCCAGATAGTCCCAGATTCCCTCAAAGATTTAGAGAATGATAAATTTTTGGAGCATTAACAAAGCAAATTTCAAAATGGCTGCCAATGTTTTTGACTATAAAATGGCTATCAATTGGAGTTGATAAACAGCATAAAACTCTGGGCTGGCTGGATCCCTGAAATGTACATTGTGAAACTCAATAAAACAGAGATTCAAACACTGCACATGTTAAGAAGGTTTCGCTCTTTCCTATTTTCTCCCTCGAGACAATTGTCAATCAGTATTATATTGCCCCTTATGTATATTAATAAGATGACCAGTGTCAGTGTGTGAATCCAGACTGAGGGAGAAGGCAGGGTAACTGACCATGAAGTTCAATGTCTCCATACACATGAATTCATCCAAAACTTTGCTACCTACATCCAAACTCAAAGCAAGCCATGTTGCTCTAATCCACCTATGTGTGTTAACCTACAAAGACTCTTGGTCAAGCAACATCTTGATATCAGATTTCTCCACTTTGTTTTGATATCATTTCAGAGGCTTTGAGAATGTGAGAGCTGATTCTGCATGAGAACCTGTCTCCTGTTGTTGGCTCTTACTTCAGGATAAGTGAGGAAGATGTTTAGTGAGTGTTGCTTTTCTTTCTACTGTTCTAATTGTCGTAAATAGTTTTTAAATGGATGGCAGGTCAACTCAGCTGAGTGGAGTGTACATCCTGCATTATGTGTAAAATCATGGACACACCTTGTCTCCCTAAGGAACACAATGGCAGCAAGTTTCACTGGCTACGCAAACTTGGAGCTCCAGGTTTTAGAACGTGAAATGATCCTTCAGGAGAGTGTATCCAGACCCGAGGCAGTATCGCCAAATACATCCCAGCAGTATCGGGAAAGGAGGAATAATGGAATTGCAATCATGACAGCAATCATGGGCAGGGATCAGACAGATTTGTCGGTGGCCATGAAAAGGACTGCAAGTCACATTGTTACCAGCTGCAAGATAGTTTCCTGGGGGGAGGTTGAGGTCCATGGTTGAGTTGAGTTTAGCAGGGGATGAAGTCCTGAAAGCAGATTTCAGGGAGCTTGGTAGGAGATTGAAAGACAGGACTCTTAAAGCAGTTGTCTCAGGAATATTCCCAGTTGCCTGTGCTAATGAGCATAGAAATGGATGAATAAGACAATCTAACATATGTCTGCTAGACTGATGTAGGAGGATAGGCATCAGATTTCAGGGGTATTGCAGTTCTGAGGAAGGGTCACCAGATGCGAAACGTTTATTCTGTTTTTTTTCCTTCACAGATGCTGCCAGACCTGCTGAGCTTTTTCAGCAACTTTGTTTATGTTCAGGGGTATTGGGATTGGTTCTGGGGAAATTAGGATTTTAACAAACCTGAGAATCAATACCTGAACAGAGCCAGATTAAATACCTCTGCCAGGAGACTGGTTGATGCTATTAAGTGGGGTTCAATTTATTCAGAGATAAAGGATACTGCAGATGCTGGAGAATGCAAGATAACAAGCATGGGGCTGGATTTCTGATGAAGGGTCTAGGCCCGAAACGTCAAGTTTTCCTGCTCCTATGATGCTGCTTGGCCTGCTGTGTTCATCCAGCCCCACGCTTGTTATCTAGGGTTCAATTTATATTGGCAGGGGGAAGGAAACCTGAGGGCAAATCTCACAGCAGGAAACAGGAGGTAGTTGGTTAATAAGTAACTCTGATAGAGGCCATAGAAGTTATAAACATAAAGCATTGAAAATTAGCAGTGTTATAAAAGTGCATTTGTTGATGATAGAATCCCTACAGCGTGGGAACAGGCCCTTCAACCCAACAAGTCCACACTGACCCTCAGAGCATCCCACCCAGACTCAACACACCAAGTCTAAGGGCAATTTATCATGACCAATCCACCTAACCTACACAGCTTTGGACTATGGGAGGAAGCCAGTGCACGTGGGGAAAACCCACACAGACAGAGGGAGAATGCACAAACTCTACACAGATAGTCACTTGTAGGTGGAATTGAACCCAGGTCCCTGGTGCTGTCAGGCAGCAGTGCTAACCATTGAGCCACGCTGCCCCAGCATGAAGAGTGTAGTGAATAAAGCTGATCAGTTGAGGATATAAATGATAGCATGATGTCATTGCCATAATGGAAAGTTGGGTTAAAGAGGGGTAAGATTAGCATCTTGAAATCCCAGGCAGAGTAGAAAAGGCGGGAGACATAATCATATTGGTTAGAGAATTAATATCAACTGTGAAGAAGGATGATATGCTACAGGAAGCATCAAATGAGGTTGTGCTCCAGAAACAAGATAGGGGCAGGACATTGCTAATTGTGTTCCACAGACTGCCAAATAGTGGGAGAGAGTGAGAGGAACAAATAATATAGGCAAATTTTGAAATGTTCAAACAATAGAGCATTATGTGTTGAAGATGTCAACTACCCAAATATCAACAGGAATGCAGAGTACATAAAAAGCACAGAACATGCAAAATTCTTCAACTGCATTCAAGAAAACATTTTAGTCAGCAGCAAGCTCAATGAGCACACGATTCCGGAGTTAGCCTGAGGAAATGAAGCTGGGTAAGTAGATAAAGTTGCAGTGGGTGGCAGTTTTGGAGATAATGATCATAATACAATTAGATTTAGCATAATTTTGGAAAATGACAAAGATAGAACAGGAGAAAATTTCTCAACTGTGGGAAGGCAAATTTTAAAAAGCAGAGAGATGAGGTGGCAAAACAAGGCTGGTTACAGCAAATTGAAGGTAAAGTCACGGTAAATCAGCGGAGACATTCAGAACATCATAGGCATGCCTCCAAAGAAAAAGTGTTATTCTGCCAAATCTAGAGTCCCCTGGTTATCTGGAAGCAAACAGAGTAAGAAGCAAAAATAACAAAACAGGACAGAGCTTTTAATAAGCAAAGAAAGAGATAATTTAGGAATGTCAAGATGTTTTGAATGAAGTGAGAAAGTAAATTTTGAAAGTAACAAGAGTAAATGCAAAGATAATAGGAACTGCCGATGCTGGAGAATCTGAGATAACAAGGTATAGAACTGGATGAACACAGCAGGCCAAGCAGCATCAGTGATGCTGCTTGGCCTGCTGTGTTCATCCAGCTCTACACCCTGCTTTCTGAGACTATATGCAATATAGATAGATGGACATCTGATGTGATGTCCTGGAACTGAAGCAATTGAAAGGATTTAGATTCAACAACAGTAGCTATCTTCCTTTGTGCGTGGTATGACTTCAACCAGCAGAAGGCCTATCCCCATGATTGACTTCCATGTTGGTGGAGTTCCTCGGCGACACACTAAGACAGATGTTACCTTAATATCAGTCGTTGATAAATGGTCACTTTCACCACATCTCTGAATCTCACTTCCTTTGCCCATATTTGGGCCAAGGCTGCAATGACTTTTGAAATAGTTAGCAGAACCAGTCAATGAGTAGATTATTCCTGCATTAGTGCTTCTGTCCCTGACACTTTCCATCAGTTCGCAGATGAATGGGAGTAGACTGGTGGGGCAGTTAGCGACCAGATCAGATTTGTCCTTGTTTTTGTGGATAGGGCATAACGTTTCACATTGTTGATTGATGGAGACAACAATGAATCACTCTTAGCAGGCCAAGGAGTATCAGAGGAGCAGGAAGGCTGACGTTTCGGGCCTAGACCCTTCTTCAGAAATGAGGGAAGGGAAGGGGTTTCTGAAATAAATAGGGAGAGAGGGGGAGGCAGATAGAAGATGGATAGAGGAGAGGATAGGTGGAGAGGAAAGAGACAGGTCAAAGAGGCGGGGATGGAGCCAGTAAAGGTGAGTGTAGGTGGGGAGGTAGGGAGGAGATAGGTCAGTCCAGGGAGGACGGACAGGTCAAGGGGGCTGGATGAGGTTAGTAGGTAGGAGATGGGCGTTGGGCTTGAGGTGGGAGGAGGGGATAGGTGGGAGGAAGGACAGGTTAGGGAGGCGGGGACGAGCTGGGCTGGTTTTGGGAATGCGGTAGGGAGAGGGGAGATTTTGAAGCTTGTGAAGTCCACATTGATACCATTGGGCTGCAGGGTTCCCAAGCGAAATATGAGGTGCTGTTCCTGCAACCTTCAGGTGGCATCGTTGTGGCACTGCAGAAGGCCCAGGATGGACATGTTGTCTGAGGAGTGGGAGGGGGAGTTGAAATGGTTTATCATGGGAGGTGCAGTTGTTTAGTGCGAACCGAGCGTAGGTGTTCTGCAAAACAGTCGCCAAGCCTCCGCTTGGTTTCCCTGATGTAGAGGAGGCCACAACGGGAACAGCGGATGCAGAGTACCACATTAGCAGATGTGCACAGAACATAGAACGTAGAACGTAGAACATTACAGCGTGGTACAGGCCCTTCGGCCCTCGATGTTGCGCCGACTGTGAAACCAATCTGAAGCCCATCTAACCTACACTATTCCATCATCATCCATATGTTTATCCAACGACCATTTCAATGCCCTTAAAGTTGGCGAGTCTACGACTGCTGCAGGCAAGGCATTCCATGCCCTTACTACTCTCTGAGTAAAGAATCTACCTCTGACATCTGTCCTATATCTATCACCCCTCAATTTAAAGCTATGTCCCCTCGTGCTAGCCATCACCATCCGAGGAAAACATACAGGTGAACATCTGCTTGATGTGGAATGTCTTCTTGGGGCCTGGGATTGGGGTGAGGGAGGAGGTGTAGCCCTTCTTGCAGTTGCAGGGAAAAGTGCCGGGTGTGATGGGGTTGGAGGGGAGTGTGGAGCGGACAAGGGAGTCCCAGACAGAGTGGTCCCTCTGGAAAGCAGATAAGGGTGGGGGGGGGGAAATATCTTTGGTGGTGGGGTCGGATTGCAGATGGTGGAAGTGTTGGAGGATGATGCTTTGGATCTGGACGTTGCTGGGGTGGTATGTGAGGATGAGGGGGATTCTGTTTTGGTTGTTATTGCGGGGACGGGGTGTGAGCGATGAGTTGTGGGAAATGTGGGAGACACGGTCGAGGGCGTTCTCGACCACTGAGAGGGGGAAGTTGCGGTCCTTGAGAAATGAGGACATCTGAGATGTATGGGAGTGGAATGCCTCATCCTGGGACCACAGGTGGTGGAGGCGAAGGATTTGGGAATAGGGGGTGGCATTTTTGCAGGAGGGTGGGTGGGAGGAGTTGTATTCTAAGTAGATGTGGGAGTCGGTGGGCTTGAAATGGATATCGGTTTTTAGGTGATTGCCAGAGATGGAGACAGAGAGGTCCAGGAAGGAGAGAGAGGTATTAGAGATGGTTCAGGTGAACTTAAGGTTGGGGTGGAAGGTGTTGGTGAAGTTAATGAACTGTTCGAGCTCCTCGTGGGAGCACGAGGCGGTGCCAATACAGTCATCAATGTAACGGAGGAAGAGGTGGAGTTTAGGGTCAGAGTAGGCACAGAAGAGGGATTGTTCCACGTAGCCTACAAAGAGGCAGGCATAGCTTGGGCCCATGCAGGTACCCATGGCAACCTGACACTTCCACCATCTGCAATCCGACCCCACCACCAAAGATACTTTTCCCTCCTCACCCTTACCTGCTTTCCAGAGGGACCACTCTCTCCGTGACTCCCTTGTCCACTCCACACTCCCTCCAGCCCCACCACACCCGTCACTTTTCCCTGCAACCGCAGGAAGTGCTACACCTGCCCCTACACCCACCCCCTCACCCCCATCCCAGGCCCCAAGAAGACTTTCCACATCTAGCAGATGTTCACCTGCACATCTGCCAATGTGGTATACTGCATCCGCTGTTCCCATTGTGGCCTCCTCTACATCGGGGAAACCAAGCAGAGGCTTGGGGACCGCATTGCAGTACACCTATGCTCGGTTCGCACTAAACAACTGCACCTCCCAGTCGTGAACCATTTCAATTCCCCCTCCCACTCCTCAGATGACATGTCCATTCAGGGCCTCCTGCAATGCCACAATGATGCTACCCGAAGGCTGCAGGAGCAGCACCTCATATTTCACTTGGGAACCCTGCAGCCCACTGGTATCAATGTAGACTTCACAAGCTTCAAAATCTCCCCTCCCCCTACTGCATCCCAAAACCAGCCCAGCTCGTCCCCGCCTCCCTAACCTGTCCTTCCTCCCACCTATCCCCTCCTCCCACCTCAAGCCCAACCCCCATCTCCTACCTACTAACCTCATCCCGCCCCCTTGACCTGTCCGTCCTCCCTGGACTGACCTATCTCCTCCCTACCTCCCCACCTACGCTCACCTTTACTGGCTCCATCCCCGCCTCTTTGACCTGTCTCTCTCCTCTCCACCTATCTTCTCCTCTATCCATCTTCTATCCGCCTCCCCCTCTCTCCCTAATTATTTCAGAAACCCCTTCCCCTCCCTCATTTCTGAAAATAGGTCTCGGCCCGAAACGTCAGCCTTCCTGCTCCTCTGATGCTGCTTGGCCTGCTGTGTTCATCCAGCTCTACACCTTGTTATCTCAGATTCTCCAGCATCTGCAGCTCCTACTATCAATGAATCACTCTTATTGAGATAGACATTGAAGTCCCCCCACCCAGAATACAGCCTGTGCCCTTTTTTACCCTCAGTATCATTTCCAAGTGGTGTTCAACATTGATTAACGTTAGCATTACGTTAGCAACTCACTCACATTGTCACTATGACAGAGGAGTTTGGGATACTGGCTGAATTGTAGGATGAATGTAGGTGACTATATCAGGCTGATGTCTACCAAATCTGTGGGCACCATTCCAAATGTTGTTACCATAGTCTTTGATTCTATTATTGTGTAATGAGATGCTCGTCATTTCCAGCTTCGCCCTTTGCAGGGTGGGAAAATTTCAAGAAAGGTGTTGAAAATTTTGAAAGGTTTTGATAGAAAGAACAGTAAATATGTCCGTTAATCAATAATTGGGATTAGGGTGATCAATTTAAAAGTGTTGATGACAGGGTGGGGAGAAACCTCTTTACATGGAGTCATCTACACCTGGAGTATTTGCAGAATAGAGTAGTGAAAGTCGGGATTGCAACACTTTCTAAAGCAAAACAAGGTAAAGAGTTAAAGCAGAAGAAATCACAGTAAAACTGGGGTAAGTGAAAAGCAATGGGAACACTTTTCAGCACAGAGTTAGTTCAGACAGAATGGGCTGTGTGGCCTTTTTCTGTGCATTGAAAGCCTGATTAGCAAAAGGGCACAAAATTTGGTGCAATCTCAGGTCGAGCTATTTTCCCTCGTTTGTATGGCAGCTTCCTCACCAGCTTCAAACAATAACGGGCCAGTTTTAGGATGTTGCTGCGTTAAGCAAATACCTGTTCAACAGGCGAAACGAGCCACAACAGAAACCTTGCCGAGGACCAAAGGACTTTCTCTTGATGATATCTGAAAACAAACATATTTTCCTTTTCTTTCTTGACTACGCAGCCCCCTCCAAGCCTCAGCTCTTGCAACCTTCCCTCACCCCCCCTTTCCCAATCTTTGCAATTAATAAGTCTGGGGAAATAAAACATGCCGAATATTACAAACTCTAACGAGGAAAAATTGCATACACATTGCACATGTTTCTGTTTATGGTCCAATTCAGGAAAAAAAGAATGAAAAGACATAATTTGATATTTCTTTTGGACCTGGTACAGAAAAGCTACCACTTGTCTTTTTGGAGCTAATGAGGCTCAGCCTAATTTGACACCAAATCATTCCACAAGAATGGGCTCGCTCAATTGCAACTACCCTAGGTTTTTGGGCCCTATGCTATTTGAGAAGCACGCTCTCACCACTTTCTCACCAGCCAGAGGATTAGGACCAGAAATGGACAAACATTGCAGTCCTTCAATTGCTTCCCCCCGCCCCCCACCTCCGAGCATAGGAACATAGGAGTAGAAAGAGGCCATTCAGTCCTTCAAGACTATCCTACCAATGAATAAAATCATCAATGACTCTTAACTCCATCTACCAGTTTTGACTCTGCGTTCTTGTATACTCTGGTCTAGCCCAAAAATACATTGATCTCAAATTTTGCATTATTAATCCAATTAATATTTATTTTTTGTTGTTCGAGAAACTTCCATACATTGTTCATCCTTTGTGTGAAGATATTTTTCCTAATTTCGCTCTGAATGTCTGTGATTTCAAGGTTATGATCTCTTCTTCTAGACTTCACCGCAGATTGGAAAGGTCTCTCTAAAACCTTTCAAGATGCTGGCATCCTCTAACTTATCGTTCTATATGCCAGAGAAGGAAAGTGCCGATCACAAAACTTCTCCAAATAATCTAATCCGTTAACCCTTTGACAACATTTTGAGAATCTACATTGCACTCCTTCCAAGGTCAAGACCTAGTGTCCATCCCAGAAATGTGGTTCCTTCTTTCAAGATACAGCCTTATACCAATTGGCTGAGGTTGCTGCTTCTGTGAGTCATGTTGTTCCCCTAAGCTCCTGATTCCATGTATGGTTACTGCCCATTCATATAATTGGTCAGCAAGTTCTTTGCTCGCAATTAGTTTAATCAGTACTCTACTAAAATTTGCTGTTTTTTTGTACAACCTGTTCACAACTCCACTGTAAAACTAAGTTTCTACTTTGCCTTCCCATACCCTAGTCTGTCCCACTCCTACCCAGACAGGATGTGCTACATGGATCTAGAATAATTTTTACCTTGGAATCTACTCTACGGACTGTTCCCCAGGATGCACACTGAAACGAATATTGACAGTGCCTGGAGGACTATCAACTCAGTGAAAAATACTCTTTAGTCTGCCCAAAACTTGTTAGCTTTCCAGAACTAGGAGTTGACCTCATATGAATGTTGTAGACTGTCACTTTCCCAGGTCTCGGACAACATGTTGAGGGACGCACTAAAACTTGGGGAAGCTGCCACAAAGGCATAGTGGGGAAAGACCATTGTCTGAGTCCTTCTGCCAAAGTTAAATGGGTGTCCGTCCAGTTATCGGACCCTCCCAATGCCTCAAATGTATGTAAATATAATCTTACACAAGCAACTGATACTTTTTTGGTTTTGTTTGTTAGATAAAGTCAAGCCCCAATGTTTGTTTGTTTTCTTCATATGCTACTGAACTGCTTTAGTGACTATGTATATGTAAAGATATTTTTTATGACTAAAGTATATTTTTGAAATATAAAAAAATTCACCTTTTAGTGATGAAAACAACACATTAATGATCATTACTCCATTAACAGCAGTGACCAATTATTCTCCACCTGAGAGAGCAGGTGAAGTCTCAGGTTCACGTCTCTGTTTGAAAAAGCCAGCTCTCTCAGTACCACACTGGGGCTGGCAGCATCTGTGGAGAGAGAAACAAAGTTTACGTTTTGGGTTCAGTGTGTTTCTTCTTCACTGAAGAAGAGCCATACTGGACTCAAAATGTTAACTCTGTTTCTCTGTCCACAGATATTGCCAGGCCTGTTGAGTTTCTCCAGCATTTTCTACATTTGTTTCCGATTTTCTCAGCATTTTGTTTTGGCCACACTGGGACTAATTGCCTATAGTTCATCCTCAATGCTCTGAGGTTTGAGCATGCAAACATCTGCCTCAGAGATGAGAGTTTCTATCGTACCTGGGTATACCAAGTGATGCATGCTGACCGAGAGCAGGTAAGGAGTTTGGCAGTGGTGAGGATGAGGTAGGGGCATTTCCAGGGAATATTTTGGAAATGGACAGTGTTGCTGGTGTTGGTGGCTGACCGGCCATAAGGTTTAATGTTCAGATCGGAATTCATAGCCTGCACTTGGAGATTGCCTCCATAACACTTGGCAGTGTTGTCAAAGATCTGCAGTGATTGAGAAAGGGAGCAAAATCATTGTAATTATACCAACCTTGTCAAATTATAACCACAAAATTTCCTCTTTCCTTATTCCTTATCATTCTTCCACATCATTCCTTGCCCATATGACCAAAGCTCTGTACTCACTTACAAGCCAATAAATCTCTAATACTCACATCCGTTCTATTTAAGACAAACAACTAACAGGAAGAAAGGGATATTCATCCCAATAATTAAACATTGATTTGATTCCTATGAAGTCAGGAGTTGAAAGGGACGTGGTGAGAGTTACAGACTGCAGCCTGTTGAGAACTTTAGACACCTTGAACTTTCAAAGCACATTTTCATGAAGGCCCTAAGGCCAATGCTAGAGAAACACAATACAGTCCATTTCCAGACGGACAGGTTAATGAGATACGAACAAGAGAACCATATCTCGACACCAAGGTAGTATTAACTTAAGTATGACATCTGTGGGTCAGTCATTACAATGGGGTGTTAGATGTCACATTCCAGGACAGTATTGTGCATGTGTTTAAAGGAACACATCTTGCTTCGGTGAGGAGCTAGCAGTGAACCTCAATAATATTGCAAGCATGCTCAAAGTCTGAAAAGGAGAAGGTAATGTTGGGAACAGAAAGCTGATCCATCAGCCTCTAAAAAAGGGAAACTCACTGTTTCTCCTGGCCTTTAATTTTCTGATGGCTCTATTTGTATCTTCCAATTTCCTGTTTGATTTTAATAATATGGTTGAGAGAAGTTTCTGCTTTGGGCATAATAGGGATCCAGATGCAAACTACACTCTAAGTTGCACTAGGTTTGAGAGTGTGTTTGTACCACCTCCAAGCTTTAGTGCAAAATCATTTACACATCACTGAGCGTAAGATCTTCATGGACCAATGTGGTCAGGCAGAATTAAAAAATACAATTTCTTTCAGAAAGCTAAATGTATTCTTTGAAATATTTTAGAATTGGCATCTTGGTGCAGTTTAAAGAACACAGCTGAAAATAGGTTTATCAAAGCTTGTAAGCATTTTAATTCACTGTGACAATTCACCTGTAACATCACTGTTTTAATAATTGAAAATGACTTTAAAAGATGTGCAAAAGAGTTTGCTAGTTGCATTGGTACTTAGAACATTTGTAAACAATTCCACTCAAAGCCTCTCTTTTTGTATCCTTATACCAAAAGTTTGTTTTTAATTCTGAACCTTGCTGAAGGCTTGAATTCAAATATGATGGGCAGAAATTCCAATTGTAATGGATACATTCTGAGGTCGTGGATATGATTCAGGGCACATGGGGAGAGTTTCTAACTCAATGCCTGGGTAAACTGTGGTGCCAAAGATCATGGAAACTCAATTTTAAATTCCTAATGGAGCTAATTTTGATTTTTAGTCTATCACCTCTGATTTATTCTTCAAATGTAGCGCCATATCTAGAGTCATAGAGTCACAGAGATATACAGTACAGAAACAGACTGTTCAGCCCAACTCGTCCATGCCGACCAGATATGCTAAATAAATCTAATCCTATTTGCCAGCATTTGGCTTATATCCCTCCAGACTTATTTTATTCATATACCCATCCAGAAGCCTTTTAAATATGATCATTTTATCAGCTTCCAACACTTCCTCTGGCAGCTCATTCCATACATGCACCACCCTCTGCATGAAAAAGTTGATCTTTAGGTCCCTTTTAAGTCTTTCCCTCTTTAAACCTGTGCCCTCTAGTTTTGGACTCTCCACCCCGGGGAGTAGACCTTCTCTATTTACCCTATTTATGCCCCTCATGATTTTATAAACATCTGTAAGGTCGCACCTCACCTTCGAATGGACAAGGGAAAATAGCCCCAGCCTATTCAGCCTCTCCCTACAGCTCAAACCCCTCCACCCTGGCAGCATCCTTGTAACTCTTTTCTGAACCCTTTCAGGTTTCACAACATCCTTCCTACAGCAGGGAGTTTGGAGCTACTGCTCTCCGTTAGCCTTGTTCATACACAGCAGGCTTAGATATAAACATTGGTATTGGACTTTGCTTTTGCAGTATATCTGCATGTCTACAGTGGCTCAGAAGTTGCAAATGTAACTTTAAACTTGAAGTCATCCTGTTGTACGCACTAAGGTCAAGAATGGCACGTGATATCATGTGATTTTGTGTACACGCTAGCCAATGTTGCAACAATAAACAAAGCAAGATGATATTTTATGAGTCTTAGTTGGGCATTTTTTTTTCTCTGTTTTTCTTTTGAGAAATTCACAGGCTGAGGTGGCAGTGCGAGATTTTGGGAGTGTGGTGGGAGAGGTGTTTAGACAAGATACGGTCATGTACATGGTTAATCATTTCCTTCCCATCAATTGTGTGTGTTCATATTTACCTTGCTGCTTCCAAGCTGGAGAGGGATCCCACTTGACAATGCCAGACCAATCATTCCCCTTGAAACAGCAAAGGAACAAACAGCGGAAACCTTTGTGTTCTTCCAATTGAGTCCTTTCAGCACCCCTTGCAATTCACCAAAAATCAGCAGGGTGCATATAATCATTGAAAACTAATCACCCATCACTTCCTGAGACAGCTTAATTGACAAAATGTCGGCCCCCTTTCATTCGCGGATTTATTCTGTGAGCACTTTACAATTTGTCGAAACAATGCAAACAATGTTGTTTATTCCAGGACTTCAAAAATGAGTCTGAAATTATGTCTGGTGTAATTCAGGGCAACCTTAATAATCAGAGCATATCCCAATAGCATTGAGTCTGCAATCAACATCACACATGGAACACTCATGTTTTTCATCAATTTCTCCTTACACAAATATTGAAAATACATTTTTTCCACTTATTAGGCACCTGGGTTGAATATTAATATGGTCAGACTAGAAAATGTGTAAGCTTGCCATGTTTAAAGTGGACTAGCAAATAAATTGGATTGTTAATGGTGTTGCACTGGAGTATCACTTGGCATGGTAGACACACAAAATTGCTTTGGAGGGTTTTTCTTTATACAAAAGGTTCCTAATCTCTACATTCCAGACCAGTTCTTGAACTGAAGTATTTGTTTTCTCTTCATAGCATCCAAAGGCTTGACTACATGACATATTTGCCGTTACATCCCTTTCTAATGAGTGAGGATCCAACATTTTTAAGGCACCCTCAAGGCTGATTGCAAAGTCTGTAAAATGCCAACAGCACCCTTCCACATCCTAACGCTTGCACCCTAATGAAAAGTCAAATATTTAAACTTGTTGCCCCCCTCCTGTTTAGTGCGCATGTGCTCTGTATTCAGTCTGGTTGCTGGGAAATCTCCCAGTTGGTGGTACTGCATTAGGAAAATATGCTGATAGGTTCTGGACAATTTTCCCACACCCCTGCCCCTGAGCTTGCCACTCTGGGACTGGGAAGATCCTGTTGAATACCCTAGTTAATGCTGAACCAGTAGTTTGTAAAGATTCATAATAGTTTCCTTGCTTTTGTATGCTCAATGTCTTTCTGCACTCAAATAAGATAAAGAATTGCAGATGCTGGAAATCTGAAACAAAAACAGAAATTGGTGGAAGAACGTACCAGGTGTGGTAACATCTGTGGAGAGAAGGCACCTTCTGAAGGGTCAAGGGATCTGAAATATGAACTCTGCTTTCTCTCCACAGATGCTGCTAGACCTGCTGAATTTCTCCAGTAATTTTACAGTACTTTATGATTATGTTCAGGATCTCATCTGCCTTTTCCACCAAATTCTTTGCCTGCCACCATGTATACATAACGAAAAAAAACTTTCCTGACTTTTTTTTAAGACTTTTCCCAAGCTCTTGATGTACCCTTGACATCAACTGCAGTCCTGTTTAATACCACCTCAACCAAGACTGGCTGATCAAACAGATTACACATTGAATATACTTATACGATACATCAGCAGGAGTTAAATCACGCAGGAAATAAGATGAGAAACTGGAGATGGGTATTAATAAATAACAGATATTTTCAATATAACATCCTGAGGAAAACAATTGATGTTTCGGCATAACCATTATCGATCAAACCCAGCACATAAGTTAATTTACCCTCCAATGTAACCATTAATGATAAATGGCCCAAAGCTATAAATAGATGTACTGAATAGAATGGTTTGCACATAAATTCCAATTAATTAACAACATTGTAGAAAAGATTGGACACACACACATTGTTTTAAAAAGAAATAATTTTACATATTCCCCCCCCAAGATTTGCCTCCACACCTATTAGATAGAGAGAGGTTCTTTCCAATAGTTCCTATTCAATTGTGGTTTTCTTGGGTGAGGCATACACCAATCAAACTGCAAAGAAGCTGTAGGCTTGAAATTTAAGTTCGGTCCCTCCAGCTTTGCAAATTTGAGACAAGGGAAAGGGGAAAGAAAGTCAAATATAAACATTCTTTCCCTTTCCACATATTCCACTGTAGCTCAGAGAGACAGCTCATTCACATTGTTTGGTTTTTGCATGTGCAACTTAATGCACACTAAACATGTTTTTGGTTTCCCTGTTCCAGCTAAGTTTACTCAATAGCACTGAGGCCCCCTTAAAGCGGGCCAGTTGCATAATTTTTTTCCACTAAAATTGCCGCTGAATTTATCACACAAGGTGAAGCTTGTTGACAAAAGCAGAAAGATGTTTGAAGAATTTTTCTATCAGCACCATCGATTTGAAGACAGAAGTGCTCTTCAATCATAGCTAAGGTACTTAAAATGTAATAGGCTTCAACTTGTCCTTCTCTCCACAGTATCCTGTCTACCTTTGTTTCATTGTCTTTACTGGGTGTTTTGTTTAGGACACCAAACAGCCAGACAGTGGAGCAAATCAGGAACTAAAGATTAG
This sequence comes from Ginglymostoma cirratum, assembly GCA_024137785.1. NCBI lineage: Eukaryota > Metazoa > Chordata > Chondrichthyes > Orectolobiformes > Ginglymostomatidae > Ginglymostoma > Ginglymostoma cirratum. Next base: position 9,952,592 of record JAHRHZ010000223.1, on the reverse strand, counting down.
TGATAATGTAATAATGGTAGCGTACTTTGGTTATCCAGATATAAATTTAACGAGTAACAGTGTAAAAAGTAAAGTGGAGGCAAGAATTGTTGAAATATTTATCAGAACTTTTACCGTTAGTTCATACAATACAATTGGGAGAACTGCTAGACTTAGTTCACTGAATTCAGTGAGACAAATCAAGGACATTTCAGTTGGGGAGGGATATAGCTGGGGAACTAAGTTTTGGTGTAATTAGAGAAAGACAAAGAACAATCAAGTATAAATGTGTTTAACTGGAGGAAGACTAATTCCCATGAGTCAAAGAGGGATCTGTCACAGGTATATCAGAATGAAAATTGTGTAGCCAAAATGATATTGAACAATGGAAAACCTTTAAAGAGGATAATTTAAATAAGGGTAGACATATCATGACAACAACATCAGCTGAAATAACAAGGGAAAGATGGACACAGAGGCAGTCTGCAAATCGGCAATCTATGAATGACCTGAAATAGGCAGAGCAGCAATTCCAGATTCTGACACTGGAGGAGATGGAGGTTAATGGGCAAAGAGTAGGAAGCCCTTCAATAGGCACCTCAATCCAGACTAAAGCAGTACAGTTTGAGAAAGAAGTATGCTAGTGAATGTGCACAAAGCATCATTTAATCAAACCTGACCAGCTGCAAGGGAACGGAACAAATGTTTATCTAAGAAAATGAGTACAAGTAGCAGGACTCCCACTACACAGGTGCTAGTGTGTGGCCTGTGCAGTACTAAATGATTTCTTCACACTCAGGTTAAGTATGCCTGCTGTGTGGGATTGGCAACAACACATCCATATATGACAACTGTGACAATGAACCAGTCCTGAGGTTTCTGTTGGAAAACTGCTCCAGCAGTTTGTGTATTATGTTTTCCTGACATCTTCTTTACTTATATCTATAATCCTTCATTTCACCCACTCAATCTCATTGTATGTGTGATCCAGTTTTAATGGGTCTTGTGAGAGCATAAGGACCACACACAGCAAGGTGGATTGTGATGCCAAGAGTAGCTCATCAGCACAACAGCCTGTTTCATGGCAGTTGGTAGCTCATGGAAATGCCAAGGTTTTTACCTGCTACCCTTGAAATGACATTTCTGCTACTGGCAGAAGACAACAGTTTCACGTTACAATGGTTAGTGATGTGCCTCAGGGATCAGTGTTGGGACGGCAATTGTTTACAATTCACAAAGATGATTTAGAGTTGGGGACCAAATGTGGTGTTTCCAAGTTCACAAATGATATTAAAGTGAATGATATGGCAAAGTGTGCAGAGGACACAAAGTTTAATTGAGTGGGCAAGTGTCTGGCAGCTGGAGTACAATGTTGATAAATGTGAGGTCATTCATTTTGGCAGCAATAGCAGCAAAATGGACTGTTATTTAAATGGTGAAAAATTCTGCAGTGCAGAACTTCTGCATGAATCACGAAATGTAGGTGCAGCAGGTAATTAGAACATAGAACATTACAGCACAGTACAGGCCCTTCGGCCCTCGATGTTGCACCGACCTGTGAAATCAATCTGAAGCCCATCTAACCTACACTATTCCCTTATCATCCATGTGTTTATCCAATGACCATTTAAATGCCCTTAAAGTTGGCGAGTCTACTACTGTTGCAGGCAGGGCATTCCACGCCTTTACTACTCTCTGAGTAAGGAACCTACCTCTGACATCTGTCCTTTATCTATCACCCCTCAATTTAAAGCTATGTCTCCTCGTGCTAGCCATCACCATCCGAGGAAAAAGGCTCTCACTGTCCACTCTATCTAATCCTCTGATCATCTTGTATGTCTCTATTAGGTCACCTCTTAACCTTCTTCTCTCTAATGAAAACAGCCTCAAGCCCCTCAGCCTTTCCTCATAAGACCTTCCCTCCATACCAGGCAACATCCTGATAAATCTCTTCTGCACCCTTTCCAATGTTTCCACATCCTTCCTATAATGCGGCGACCAGAACTGCCCGCAATACTCCAAGTGCGGCTGCTCCAGAGTTTTGTCCAGCTGCAACATGATATCACGGCTCCGAAACTCAATCCCTCTACCAATAAAACCTAACACACCGTACGCCTTACTAACAACCCTATCAACCTGGGTGGCAACTTTCAGGGATTTATGCACATGGACACCAAGATCTCTCTGCTCATCCACACTACCAAGATTCTTACCATTGCCCCTGTACTCTGTATTCCTGTTACTCCTTCCAAAGTGAATCACCTCACACTTTTCCGCATTATACTCCATTTGCCACCTCTCAGCCCAGCTCTGCAGCCTATCTATGTCCCTCTGTAACCTGCAACATCCTTCCACACTATCCACAACTCCACCGACTTTAGTGTCATCCGCAAATTTACTAACCCATCCTTCTACGCCCTCATCCAGGTCATTTATGAAAATGACAAACAGCAGTGGCCCCAAAACAGATCCTTCCAGTACACTTGACGTTTCGGGCCTAAACTCTTCATCAGAAATTCTGATGAAGGGTTTAGGCCCAAAACGTCAAGTTTTCCTGCTCCTATGATGCTGCTTGACCTGCTGTGTTCATCCAGCCCCACGCTTGTTATCTCGGATTCTCCAGCATCTGCAGTACCTTTTATCCCTTACAGTACACCACTAGTAACTGAACTCCAGGATGAACGTTTCCCATCAACCACCACCCTCTGTCTTCTTACAGTAAGGCAAATGGAATACTGTTCTTCATTGCAAGAGGGATGGAGTTTAAAAACCGTGAGGTTATGCTGTAGCTGTATAGGGTGCTGGTGAGGCCACACCTGGAATACTATGTACAGTTTTGGCCTCCTTACTTGAGAAAGGATGTACTGGCACTGGAGGGGAAGCAGAGGAGATTCACTAGGCTGATTCTGGAATTGAGAGGGTTGGCTTATGAGGAGAGTAGTCAACAAGGTAGCCAACAAGGCATATGGCATGCTTACCTTCATCGGCCAGGGCATTGAGCTTACAAATTGGCAGGTAATGTTGCAGCTTTATAGAACCTTAGTTAGGCTGCATTTGGAATACTGTGTTCAATTCTGGTCACCACACTACAGAAGGATGTGGTGGCTTTGGAGAGGGTACAGAAAAGATTTACCAGGACGTTGCCTGGTATAGTGGGCATTAGCTATGAGGAGAGGTTGGAGAAACTTGTGTTGTTCTCACTGGAACAACGGATGTTGAGGGGAACCTGATAGAGGTCTACAAGATTATGAAGGGCATGGACAGACTGGACAGTCAGAAGCTTTTTCCTAGGGTGGAAGAGTCAGTTAACAGGGGCCATGGGTTTAAGGTGCGAGGGGCAAGGTTTAAAGGTGCTCTATGAGGCAAGTTTTTTACACAGAGGGTGGCCAGTGCCTGGAACTCACTGTCGGAGGAGGTAGTATAAGCAGATACTATAGTGACTTCTAAAAGACATCTTGACAAATATATGAATAGGATGGGAATGGAGGGATACGGTCCCCGGAAAGGTAGGGGGTTTTAGTTGTGACGGGCAGCAGGGCAGTGCTGGCTTGGAGGACCGATGGTCCTGTTCCTGTGCTGTAATTTTCTTTGCTCTTTGTTCTTTGAGAGATTGAGTAGACTGGAGCTATGCTCATTGGAATTCAGACGAATGAAGGGGGATCTTATAGAAATACATAAAACTTTGAAGGGAATAGATAAGATAGAAGCAGGGAGGTTGTTTCCACTGGCAGGTAAAACTAGAACTGGGGGCATAGCCTCAAAATAAGGAGGAGCAGATTTAGGACTGAGCTGAAGAGAAGCTCCTTCTCCCAGTGAAGCAGTTGAGGCTGCCACATTGAATGTTTTTAAGACAAAGTCAAATTTTTGAATGGTAAAGGAATTAAAGGTGATGGTGAGCGGGTGGGTAAGTGGAGCTGAGTCCATGAAAAGATCAGCCATGATGTTATTGAATGGCAGAGCAGGCTCGATGGGACAGATGGCCTACTCCTGCTCCTATTTCTTAAGTTCTTATGTTACAAATGGCACACACTATTATTGAATCCTCTGGAACTTATCCTGAATTTAAGGATTCCTGGAAGATCACTGCTAGTACATCCACTATTTCTGTAGCTACTTCCTTTAATATCCTAGGATGCATCCCAATTGATTCAAAAGACTGATTGGCCTTTTGCCTTATTAGTCTCCCTTGTACTTTTTCTCCAGTGATAGTTATTGTTTTTATTTCCTGTCCTTTTGCCCTCTGAATAATTACTACTTATAAGGACGTTATTGGTGTCTTCTACTGTGAAGACTGATGCAATGTATTGATTCAACTCCTCTGCCATTTCCTAGCTCCCCATTATTATTTGCTCAGCCTCATTCTCTAAGGGGCCTGTGTTCAATTTGGTATATCTCTTCCTCTTGATATATTTAGAGAAGTTATTGCTGGCTGCCTTGATATTACTTGCAAGTTTACCTTCAAAGTTTATTTTCTCCCTCTTTATTACCTTTTTCATTGTTTTTTGTTGTTATTTAAAACTTTCCTAATTCTTTGGTTTACAATTAATCTGTCTAATTATATGCTTTTTCTTTCAATTGGGTGTTCTTCTTAACTTTCCTGGTTAACCATGATTGGCTTATTCCCTTCCTAGAATCCTTCTTACTTACTCAACTATATCTTTGCTGTGAGCCATGAAATATGTCCTTAAACATCAGCAATTGTTCTTCAACTGATGTTGCCACTAAATTCCTTTTTTGGTCCACTCCAGCCAGCTCTTCCATCATTCCATTGTAATTACTCTTATTTATGCTTAGCACAGTTATTTCCGAAACAAGTCAGGAATGTGGACAGCTGTCATAAATAAACAGGCTGAAGCTCATTGATTTAACAGAAGGTCTACAACATCAGCTTAGATGCTGGCCCAGATTTTCCAATAGCCGAATAGTCACTTCCAAAACATAGTTAGGAGGTCCAAAGATGTGCAGGCTAGGTGGATTGGCCATGCTAAATTGCCCGTAGTGTTCAGGGATGTGTGGCTTAGGTGGTTTGTAAGGGGATGGGTCTAGGTGGGATGATCCCTGGATCAGTGTGGACTTGTTGGGCCGAAGGGCCTGTTTCCACACTGTAGGGATGCTATGATCAAATCGGTGTGGGGATCTTGCAGAATCCTCTATGTAGCAGATTTCAATAGGCAATAACCCTGGTCCTGGACCCACCCTAGGGCATCTATTACAATTGGATAATTTAGAGGGTTCCGCTGCAGTTTAGTGAGTAGGAGCCTGGGAAATGTTGTTCTGTTTAATATCTTGCCTAACTCCTGTATCATTGATTGCCAACTTACTTCACATACCCCCAACTACACCATCCCCAGGCCCCTTACACCCCAAGACTCTGATCTGGTACTTCTCTTTCTCTGGGACCTGATAACCTCCCCTGCCACCGGGCCCAACACTCCCCTTCAATTTCAATGTCCCAACAACCATTAATTGCCAATCCTCAAACTAAGAGCTGACACCAACTCCCTCTGCCCCGGGACCCGACCTCACCATCCACTACTCCAGACATAATACACCTTTCCGCTCTCCAGAACAAAGGGCCTTAAGATCATAAGAAGTAGGAACAGAAGTTGGCCATTCATCCCATCTAGTCTGCTCTGCCATTCTTTAGGATCATGATCTGATAATTTGCCACTCTATTTTCTTTTCTTTTCCCTATACCACCTTGCTCCCCGACCCACATAGAGAAAGGTGAGTGTCTCTGCAATTACAACCGCGCTGATAGAAATCATAAATGCTTATGTCCAGAAAGTGGTTTCAGCAACACCATGTCAAGAAACTGTGAGGAGTCCACTCTAGTAACTTGTTAATTGCTCCAACAGCTCCAACAGCTGTGAAAAGACCATAAAATGCCTGTGAGATTGAACTTGTTTTGTGTGTGCTGCTAGTGATAAAGGTTTACGTTGGTAACAGTAACAGTGTGGAAAACATAGATTCAGGCCCTGAGCACCTGTTTTGGTCATTCTGATTTCAGCATTGGGAAACTTTTGATGGAAGCAGAGATATTGCTTTTGGAGTGACTGGCCAGATCTAGACTGGAGAAGCAAAGGACTGTGCGAGACAAAGCCTTTAAGTTAGTAAAGAGTTGCTCTGTGTAAACATTTCACTGTTGTACTGTAGGATAAAGGGTAGCCAATTTGCACATAGTAACCTTCTGCAAACAGCTTTGTGACATTGAATGGAGTATTTACTTCATTAATGTTTGTTTAAAAGGTAAATGTTGGGCAAGAAACAATCTCCTGTTCTGAATGATGTCAAGGGATCCTTTAGACATTTTTAATAAGTCTGTTCAGGCATGTCACAAGTAGGTAAGATCTTCTGACCTAGAGGTAGAGACTAACACTACATCGCAAGAGGATCTCAAGGAGACATTGCAGATATTTTCCCAATCAACTTGTTCGGAAATGTTAGGACTAATCTCAGGAGCAGGTGGGATTTGAAACTGGTCCTTTCATCTCAAAGGTAGGGAAACCACCAGTGTGCCACAAAAGCTCTTGAGTGATCTTTTATGCTTATCTGGGATGACAGACAACAAAAGTTTTCCTGCTCCTATGATGCTGCTTGACCTGCTGTGTTCATCCAGCCCCATGCTTGTTACCTCAGCTTAATGCATCTTTGAAAGCTGCTGTTTCTGGCAGCACAGTATTTGACAGTGTGCTGTGCAGTTTATGGTCAAGGCCTTAGACTGCTTTAATTCTGACCAGCCCACTCCTGTTCTGTACTCAGCTTCTTGGTATGCCATACCATTAATGGAGCCTCATTAATGTTTGATGTGATCTCTTTCATTCCAATTTGCTTGTTGAAGTAGCCTTTTAATGTGGTTGACCTTATAATTTGAATTCCTAAGTTGGTACCAATATCCACGATTTAATCTTTCAAAATTCACTGGCTGCACACCATTAAAAAATCCCATAAATGTACCAGCAGAGGAGAAATTCACTAGTCACAGAGTCATACAGTATGGGAACTGACCCTTCAGACCAGCTCATCTGTGCCAACTAGACAAACAAAACTGACCAAGTCACATTTGTCGGAATTTGGCCCATATCTCTCTACATCCTTCCTATTCATACATCCATCCAGATGCTTTTTAAGTGTTGTAATTCAATTAATCACAGCTGAAAATTCAAAGCTTAGCAACGGCTCTTAGACATAAGAACAGAGATAGGCCATTCAGCCCAAAAAGGCTACAAAGGCACAGTGACCAGACCATGTATTTGATTTCTGAACATAAAAGTGGCATAGCTTCAGAGGAAAATAGTCGGCGCATATTTCTATACTTCAGGTTGGACAAGGTCCAACACTCAATCCTTGGGGCAGCACGGTGTCTCAGTGGTATCAGTATCTCACAGGTCCAGGGACCGGGCTCAATTCCACCCTCGGGTGACTGTCTGTGTGGAGTTTGCACATTCTCCCTGTGTCTGTGTGGGTTTCCTCCCAGTACTCCGGTTTCGTCCCACAATCCAAAGATGTGCAAGCTAGGTGGATTGGCCATGCTAAATTGTCCTTAGTATTCAGGGATGTGTAGATTAGGGGGATGGGTCTGGGTGAGATGCTCTGAGTGTCAGTGTGAGCTTGTTGGGCTGTAGGACCTGTTTTCACACTGTAGGGATTCTATGATATATGTACACTCCAATCCTTGTTTGGGTACCCATTGATGGTAACCTGCCCAGAATTTCATCAGCCTAGTGGAGGCCACTTTTGTTGGGGTCGAGGATATGGTGGGGGTTGCAGGGAGTGAGTCAGGCATGGAAATACAGTCAGTGGCCCACCTTGTTCATGCCTCCCTGCATATTTTCAGGAGATGGGCGCCCAGCAACAACGACTACTAAACTGAGAGACAAAGATGGACAGTCAATCCAGGTATTCAAAAGTGTAAAAAAATACCCTCCTGTTATCCATTTGCCTGAGCAGCATGTACCTTTTCCTCATGGGCCCGCTGACTGACTCTCCCTTTGGACCCTCTGATAGCCCTCCCTTTCCACCATGCCAAATTGGACGGTGCATGTGAAGGAAGCCTACCAATTAGACGCCACCCACAAAATTAGGCCTGCCAGTGCGATATTGACCTGCTCAAACCTGGGACATGGAAAGATTCCCATTTCCGGCGTCCTGACGCTCACAGGAAATTTCAACCCTCCTTCATGAATGTACAAAACTGAGGGGCTTGCTAAGGGCCGGCTGGCCTATCAGATTATCTCCACAGTCATGGTGGCTTGAGAATCATGAGAATCTGGATACTTCCTTCACAACCTCCCAACCTCACCACATATTCCCACGACACTCTCTCTCTCCCCAGCAAATTATCTGCTTCTCTCAAACACATATGACCTGGGAATTCCCACCTTTATTTACGTCTCCCTTCCTGGCCTAAACCCACCCCTGCCATCTTTGTAAACTTAAACAAACACAGGGAATGTTGGAGAAACTCAGCAACTCTGGCACCATCTGTGGAGAGAAATAGTCAACATTTTTCTTTAATTCATCCACAGGTTCTGGCATTGCTGGCTAGGCGAGCAGACATTGCCATCCTTACATCCCAGAGGGCAGTTAAGAGTCTACCACATTGCTGTGGGTCTGGAGTCACATGTAGGCCAGACCAGGTAAGGATGGCAGGTTCCTTCCCTAAAGGACATTAGTGAACCAGATGTTTTCTTTCCCTGACAATCAACAATGTTTCGTGGTCAGCATTAGACTCTTAATTCCAGATTTTTTTTTAAAGATTGAATTTGAATTCCACCATCTGCCATGGCAGGATTTAAATTCAGGGTCTCCAGATTAACAGTTTTGCAATAATACCGCTAGGCCATCAGCTCCCCACAGGTCATTTCACTACTCCAGAACTAATAGGTGCTGGAAAATGTTTTTGCCAATACTTCTGACAGGGACAGAGTCTTAGTGACAAAAAAACACAGGAGTTGCTAATGGTGGAGAAAGGAAAAAGAGATGTAAAATGTCTGTAAATTAATGCTTGAAGGGGAGAGAATAGGTCTCCTCTCCTAAGAGCAGAGTCAAAAAAAACAAAGACAAGACTGTTGAGGAGAGAAGGGTGTTGTTTAAAAAAAAGGAACAAATAAAATGCTGAGATAACACAGTGTGGAGCTGGAGGAGCACAGCAGGCCAGGCAGCATCAGAGGAAACGGAAAGTTGGCATTTCGGGTCAGGACCGTTCCGACATGAAACATCAACTTTCCTGCTCTCCTGATGCTGCCTGGCCTGCTGTGTTCCTCCAGCTCCACACTGTGTTATCTCTGGCTCCAGCATTTGCAGTTCTTGCTGTCACTGCACAAATAAAACACAGTCATTTTCTGATGTTAACTGAATGCAATATTGAGACCTTGACGTTAAATAGTGCCAAAGCAGAAAATGAGGCATCGTTCCTTGAGCTTGTGTTGGGCTTTGTTGGTACATTGCAGCAAGCCCCAGGACGGAAAATGAGAGAACGGTAGTTTGTTGAAATGGCACACAACTAGGAGGTGAATGTCACCTTTGTAACCTGTTCCCACCCTCCAGCCCTCTGAAATCTCTGCACTCCTCCAATTCCGGCCCTCACACAGGCCTTATCTCAATCATTCCACCATTGGTGGGCCATGCCTTCAGCTATGCAACAAAATTTTGGTTGACCACATTCACACAGATTGACTTATGGTGTTTTTCTTTGCTAGAGGTGCTATATGAAGACAAGTTTCTGCTGTTGTTGGAGAGGCAATAAAAAGCAGGAAAGAAATACAGGACCAATAATAGGGTGGGAAAGCTATTGAAAATTCCCCAGCAGTGGCCTCAGGCAACCAAGCCCAGTCTCGGAAATTGCACTGACTGTCTGTATATGTTGTCTATTAATTCACCTTGTTCCTGTATTGTATGATGTTGTTGTTTGTTTGGAAGGGCAAGAGAGAAAAAAAAGTACTCATGGTGTGTGACGCTGCTCATAAAACTGCTGAACGTGCTGTTCTCGTGGTCTCTGTTCCTGATGCAGCACAGACTTGTATACTCCAATTGCAATTTCTGATCTTCACCAGAAAGACAACATCACAGGCAAAAGAGTTTTCAAAAGCTCGTGGGAGTCATTTAATGAGTTTGCCTACTGTTTCTGTTTATTAACAGCTGCTTTCGTTGACTGGCCAATCATTAATGTTAAAAATAGTAAGGGAAGAATTTAAGCAATTCTGAGAAACAGACAGTACAGTCTTCACAGAGGTGTTGTAACCCATTTCAGAGAATTTGCAGTACACCACGTCATTGCCAGTGTTTAAGATCTGCCTTATCCTCTTCCCGCCCTACCTCTTTTCATCCCATCGGCTCATGCTTTGTCTTGCATTCACTTATCAATTTGTCCTTTATTTTTGGGTCATAGAATCATGTAGCACGGAAGCAGATCTGTTGGTCCAACTCGTCCATGCTGACCATATTTCCCAAATTAAACTAATCCCATTTGCCTGCAATTAGCCCATATCCTTCTAAACCTTTTCTATCCATGTATCTGTCCAAATGTCTTTCAAATGTTGTAATTGTACCAATCTCTACCACTTCCTCTGGCCAAAAATGCACTACCCTCTGTGTGAAAAAGTTGCATCTCAGGTCCCTTTTATATCTTTCTCCTCCACTTTAAGCTTATCCTCTCTAGTTTGAATCCCCTACCTTAGGGAAAAGACCTTTGCTATTCGCCTTATCTATGTCCGTCATGATTTTATATGAGGTCACCCTCAACCTCCTACGCTCTAGGTAAAAAAAAACCAGCGTATCTTTATAACTCCCTCCAGTCCCTTGTAAATCATTTCTGCACCCTTTCCAATTTAATACTATCCTTCTTACAGCAAGGTGACCAGAACTGTATGTAGTACTCCAAAAATGGCCTCTCCAATGTCCTGGATAGCTGACCCACTGTCACACGATTCTGTATTTAAGCAGCATTCCTAAATTTGTTGCTTTTCAGTGATGGGCTTTTACCTTCTAAACAAGTAGAAACAGCTGAAAGTCAGATTTGAAATGTCATCTCCTGCCTTGTTTTCATCAAAAGTAGAGGAAAGTAGCTTCACATTATTGAAACTGTGATAATGTATCATTTTCATAGGATCCATACAGTGTGGAAACAGACCGTTCAGCCCATTGATTCACACCGACCTTCCAAACTGCATCCCAATCAGACCCACTCTATCCCTGTAACCTTGCATTTTCCATGGCCAATCCACCTAGCCTGCACATCTTTGGACTATGGGAGAAAACCGGAGCACCCAGAGGAAACCCATGCAGGCACAGGGAGAATATGCAAACTCCATACAGATAGTCACCTGAGGCTGGAATCAAACTCGCATCCCTGGTGTTGTGAGGTAGCAGTGCTAACCACTGAGCCACCATGCCCTCCAGTTGTACTTCCCACAACCACATCTCAATGCAATGTGCTGCGTCTGGAGAGTCAGAGTTGCTGCAGCCATTATATGCTCATCAATCCCCTGCCACTCCACAAACACCGCCTAAGAGATCAAGTGTTTGCCATGGTGTTAGCTGGGATTCTCTTGGGCCATTGGGGGGTCAGCTCCACTGCTCAGAGAACTGGCCAGAGTTCCCGTCAATTCCATGGTGGAATTCCACTGGAATTCAGGTGCTCTTCACGTACTTCAGTGGCTGCCATTGGGTCATCCCCACAGTTCAGCTTCACTGGAGGTGGAAGATCAGTTTGCCAAGTTGGCTGTTGGCTTGTTTGAGACTGGCAGCTCCTTATGTTTCCAATGACAATAGGAGCAGAGGTCTAGAATCAGAGGTCTAAAGCCAGACCAAAGTAGCAGATGAAGGGAGGGGAGAGGAGTTGGAGGCAAGCACATGTGTGTGTGCTACTGGCAGCCACCTTAAGGACATTTGCACCCAAAGCTGGATCCCTTGATCAGGCAAAGAGTGCCACAGGCCATGGAATCTTTCACATTCACCTAAGCAAGGAAAAGGAACCCCCAGATGCTTAATGTCTCAAAGTGTCAGCATATCTGAAACATCAACCATTTTTTTGTACTGAAAACCTGGAGTGGGCTTCAAATCCAGAACCTTTCCATTCACTGGCAAGAGTGCCACCAACTAACTGCCTAACATCTGCAGTAAAACAAAGAATTTTGATTTTTCATGTGACAAATTGGGGGAAAAAAATCAGTTCTCATAGCATCATTTGGAGCGCAGGCATCAACAAGAAAATGGGCAGAGATCAAGGGGAAGCTAACTGGAACCAGGAATAGAGGGAAATTTGGAAACTCTCTTTTTGCAGATAAAGGAGCAGTGCAGCGAGACAAGGCAGCTTTCCTCACAGCAGAATGGATGGGAATGAAAATGGAGTCTCCAATCGATAGAGATAGAAGTCAGATAGAGGAGCAAGGTAATCAGAACTACACATTATGGATTCTTGTGGTGCACTGGTAGTGTTCTTAGTGCCCTACTGCCTCACAGCGCCAGGGACCTGGGTTCAACTCCAGCCTCAGGCAACTGTCTGCATGGAGATTACACATTCTCCCCATGTCTGTGTGGGTTCCCTCCTGGTGCTCCAGTTTTCTCCCACAGTATAAAGATGTGCTCTTTTAAGTGGATTAGCCTTTCTAAATTGTCCATAGTGTCCAGGGATATGTAGGTAAGGCCTATTAGCTATGAGGAAAGGCAGGGCTACAGAGACAGGGTAAGGAGTTAAGTCTGGGTGGGATGCTTTTTGGGAGAGTCGGTGCGGACTTGTTGGGCTAAACAGCCTGTTTCCACACTCTAGGGATTCTATGAACAACAAAGTCCCACCTGCCCCAGGCGTGTAACATAAAATGTCCACATAGGTTGAGTTAAATGTCTGTAGAGCTGGAGTAAAGGGATGGGGGAGATTGGCAGTGTCAATGAACAATTTCTCTCAAGTTAGAGACCCTTTAAAGACCCCAGCTTTGAGCTGTTCGCATCTACATTTGCTGAAATCTGAATTAACATTTTACTATTTTGATCTTTAAACAGATATTGTTGAGCAATCTTTGTCCTATTATTACAGATTATTTGAAGCTGGATGAAAGCTGCACGGAATACATAATTAAGAATATCTTTTACACTTTGTAGTATGTTTTACATAACTTTACAGTTTTTAATTTGTATCCATACAAAACCACATAAAATACAACATGTCTCACCTTGAATCAATTGCTCTTCTCCTTGAAACTAAATCTCAAGAGCCACTGGAGTTACAATTTAGTTTGAAAATTCTGTCTCTGTCTAACTCCCTATGTCCATGTACCCACCACCCAATGAATGACTACCAGTCTGTCTATAGAGGTGAATTTATGACTTAGAACTTCTGAATGGAAATGGCGTTTCAGTGAATTTTGAGCAGATGGTTTATAATTCTCTACAAATTGTTCGAGCTTTAAAACCATTGGCTGTTATCTTACAAGACCTCAGGGAATGATTTGGGAGTCTAGAGGAGCTGAAAAATTGGCGAAGGGGAATATAAGGTGACATGGAGACTTGCAGCCCTGAAGTGTCTGAGGAAGGGCCAGCTAAGGGCTATTTCCCACCACATCCAGTAATGGTGGGAAGGGGAAGAATGGATTGGGGGATGGGAGATGGATGTGATTGTGGTCTGTGGAGAGCTTCCACCATCACCAACAGCAAGAAGTTCATATCTACTGGAAACTCCATAACCCCATCCTCACTAACAAGTCACCCCATACCTTGCTGGCGTTTGCTTTACTCATGTCCTTGCATTCAAGCACAGTGACCATGAGGTGGCTCCTGCTAAGGTCCCAGCAGTGTCTACCACTCCAGCCACTAGCCTGATATTCTTAAGGATGGGACAATACCCTTAAAGTGGTAGGAAGCCAGGCAGTCACTTGCCTGAGAGAGATAAAATCGCATCACAGCTCTTTGGAACTTTTGAGACAGGGTTACCCACAACTTTCCAGCTCAATGACGTTTAAAATTCCAGTTACTACAGCATAAAAGGAGGCAAGTAAATGCAAGCCCTATAAAGAAATCCATTTGGTCCTATTTCCCCATTATAACTCCATAGTCCTGTAAGTTTACTCCCTTAAGTATCCACCTAAACTCCTTTCAAAATTATTGATTATCTCTGCTTCCACCAGTCACATGAGCAGAAGGTTGGATCATGAAAGGATTGGGAATAATAGGGAACAGATTTAAGGTAATTGACAAAAGTAATAGTGATAGTTGATGTCTTGTGTACTGCTATTGGTATCTTCAAAGTGTTTTGGACTCTTTAGGGGCTTGCATCGTCTAAAGTGGGTACTAATGACGGGACACTAATCACTGGAAAATAGTTATGTGAGATAGTAGGAACTGCCGATGCCGGAGTCTGAGATGACAAGGTGAAGAGTTGGATGGACAACAGCAGGTCAGGCAGCATCAAAGAAGCAGGAAAGCTAACATTTCGTGTCTGGACCCTTCTTCAGAAATGGGGAAGGGGAAGGGGGCTCTGAAATAAATAGAGACACGGGGAGGCGATGGTAGAAGATGGATAGAGGAGCAGATAGGTGGAGAGAAGATGGACAGGTTAAGGAAGCAGGGATGAAACCAGTAAAGGGGAGTGTAGGTAGGGAGTTGAGATGGGGTTGGTCAGTGATATAGGAGGAGCGGACAGGTGGGAAAAATGACAGACAGGTCAAGGAGACGGGGACAAGATGGGCTGGTCTTGGGATGAGGTCGAGGATGGGGAGATTTTGAAGCTTGTAAAGTCCACATTGAGACCATTGGACTGCAGGGTTCCCAAACAGAATATGAGGTGCTGCTCCTCCAGCCTTTGGGTGGCATCATTGTGACAATGGAGGAGGCACAGGAAGGGCACATTGTCCAGGGAATGGGAGGGGGAGTTGAAGTGTCTCGCAACTGGAAGGTGTTGTCATTTGTCACGAATCAAGTGTAGGTGTTCCACAAAGTGGTCTCTGAGCCTCCGCTTGGTTTCCCTGATGTAGAGGAGGCCACAACGGTAACAGCGGATACAATATACCACATTAGCGGATGTGCAGATGAACATCGTTTTAATGTGGAAGGTTTTCTTGGGGCCTGGGATGGGGGTGAGGGAGGAGGTGTAGGGGCAGGTGTAGCACTTCCTGTGGTTGCTGGGAAAAGTGCCAGGTGTGGTGGAGCTACTGGGGAGTGTGGAGCAGACAAGGGAGTCACGGAGAGAGTGGTCACTCCAGAAAGCAGATAAGGGTGGGGAGGGAAATATGTCTTTGGTAGTGGGGTCAGATTGCAGGTGGTGGAAGTGGCGGAGAATGATGCTTTGGATCCGGAGGTTGATGGGGTGATACATGAGGACAAGGGGAATTCTGTCTTTGTTTTTATTGCGGGGAGGGGGTGTGAGGGCTGAGGTGCGGGAAACATGAGAGATGCGGTCGAGGGCGTTTTCGACCACTGTGGAGGGGAAATTGCGGTCCTTGAATAACAAGGACATCTGAGATGTCCAGGAGTGGAATACCTGATCTTGGGAGCAGATGCAGCAGAGGCAAAGGAATTGGGAATAGGGATCGCATTCTTGCAGGAAGGTGCGTGAGAGGAGTTGTAGTCGAGGTAGCTGTGGGAGTAGGTGGGCTTGAAATAGATATCAGTTTTCAGGTGGTTGCCAGAGATGGAAACAGAGAGGTCCAGGAAGGATAGAGGGGTATCAGAGATGGTCCAGGTGAACTTAAGGTTGGCGTGGAAGGTGTTAGTAAAGTGGATGAAATAGTTACATGCTTGTTTTTGTCTGGCATGGACATGATGGGCCAAAGGCCCTTTTTCTGTGTTGTAGACCCTTATAACCCTATGAGACTCAGCCCCGTCAACCTTTGCAAAATCCTCCTTACTAACATCTGTGAGCTCTGCGTCAAGATTGGGAGAGCTGTCCCACAAACTAGACAAGGAACAGGGCTAATATAATCACATTCATAGGGCTTACTTGCTTCCATGCTTGCAAACAGTATCACAGACACAGTCATCACATCAAGGCAGATTCACTAGAATTGGCAGCAAGGTGGCCTGCAGACAGGACAGAGTTACCCTGTGAGTGCTTAACATTAACTCCAGACTCTTCAAAGTCCCATGGTATCAGGTCAAATGAAGGCATCGCAGTGCTGCTGATGAATCAGTACTCCTACATATTGAATACCGCTTGGAGCAAACACTGAGGGTGTCTAGGGCACAGGATGTATCTCAGTGAGGGATTTTAATATTCGCCATCGAGCCCAGGACAATAGCACCACCATGGGCTAAACTGCTTGAGTCCTTAAGGACAAAGCCTTTAGATTGAACTTGCAGCAAGAGGCAAGGGAACAGACAAGAAGGAAAAGCTTACTGGCCCTTATCCTCACCAACCTACCTGTCAAAGATATGTCTCTCCAATCAGTATTGATGGGAATGACCATCCATTGACCAGTCGACGTCCTGTCTCCATATCGAGGAGACCCTCCATCCTGTTTTGTGGCATTACGACTGAATTAAACAGGACAGACTTTGAATAGATCTTGCATCCCAAATCTAGCCATCCAGTTGCCCAGGTGCTGTGGGCCATCAGCAACAGCAAAATTGAATTTAGCCACAAACTGCAACTGCATGACCCGGCACTTAATCATAACCATCAAGCTGGGAGAACAACTCAGGTTCTGTCCTGGTTGGACTGGAGAGTGTACATATCAACAGCTGAAAAAGGAACAAGAGTAGACCATTCAGCCCTTCTAGCCTGCTCCGTCATTTAATACGATCGTGACTGATCTGATTTTGACCTCAACTCTACATTTCTAGACATCTCGGATATTTTTCAGCCCCTTGGTGATCAAGTGTCGGGGGCCGGAGGATAATCAGGTCTGGTCGGGGGTTGTGGCCTTTGGGTTGTGAGTTGAGGACATTTTAGGTTAGGCTGGGGACATCATGGCTTGTTGAGACATTACGGGAGCCGTAGGAGTGTCAGGGGTCAGGGTGTAGAATTTGGTACACTTGTGTGGTTACTCAGATGTTACAATTGGTTTTAATATATCTAACATTTCAGAGTACTCTGAATGCCAGAGTAATTACTTAAACTGATTAGAGAAATTCCTTTGTGGCTTGTGTGTTTTGGCAGGGTATGGAAAGGCATCGTTCATAGTACTACTGTCCATCCAGAGATTGAAAGGCATTGGCCATTGACAAAGAATTAGCCAGGAATTTCCTCTGCTTGTTATGAACATCGCACAACAGGATTCTTTTGTCCACTTTCAGGTCTCATCTGAAAGTCAGAGCCCTGACAGCACAGCAGCACTCCACTTATGTGGCAGTCTGGATAATGTGTTCGTGTAGTTAGACTTGATCCCACCTGCATGTGACTAAAAAGTAAGACATCACAAAACCTAGGCTCCAATAAGGGACTAATGGCCAAGTATCAACAGAGCCTTAATGCATTTACCTGCCTATGCATCATTCTATGTGTTCAGAAAGACACAGATTCAGATGAGAAAGAAAGTGATGATTTCAGAATGGATTTCTTCTCTTGCACAAGTCGACCTCAACAACTATCTAATGGGTACATGTACAGTTGTGAAAGTCTTACTGATGATCAAGATGTAGTTCATCATTTGGTACTTTGTGTACTTCAAGACTGAGTGAGGTCAGTGTTTATAATAGGCCAGTCTGTAAGACAATTGCAGGGTGCCCCTATAGCAAACTGCAGTTGACAGGATTGCCCTGTTTTGTTTGCACAGGGATGTGTCTTGGAACTGTCAATGGACGCTATCGCAATCATTCAGCAGGTGACATCTGCAGTATGAAGAGAATGGAATGAGGTGGTGTTGCACATCATGATGGAACAGATTAATCAGCGGTTCGGTTGAAGGGACTGTGAAGAAAGGGTACAATGATCTGTACTAGTAAGTACAGTTTTAAACGAGTGTCCCCTCAATCTATAACTACGGACCGTAGTTTGAGAATCATCCATTAGTTGAAATCTCTTGTCACCATCTACAACATCAAGCCCCTCCAAATCTTCTGTGTTTCAATAAGACCTCTCCTCATTCTTCTAAACTAATGAATAACTGTTCAGCTGCTCCTGCTTTGTTAGCTGCATCATGCCAGGAATCAGCCGAGTGAATTTCATTTGTATTGCCTCCAATTGTGAGACATAATCACAGAGATGAGGTTCATGCAGGTTAATGTACATCAAAGCTTGAAGAAGCTTACAATCGTAGGTAAGGGGCATCCACTGGAGGTTGCAAACCAGCAGCAGAGACTGGAACAGCCACTTTTGCAATGTGCAGAATAGACTCCTAACAGCACAATGCAGACAGACTGGACCAGGCCATTGGTGACTATCTTGCCTGAGGGGACATCTCAAAGCTAGAAGCACATCAATGGCCTGGTTAGGATCATGTCAAAGGTGGAGGTCAGTTTTTGGAAGGTCCCAATACACCTTCCATTAACAGTATCCTAAAAGTGCAAGGCACAGAGCGTACATTTAAAATGTCTTGTTTAAGATTTCAGACGGCAAAATCCCACAATACAATCATAAGACACTGAATATTACCTGGTGTCCTTTATACTGCATGCGATCATAAGGCAAAGTATTATAGTGAGCATCCACTGATCAGGAACAGGCACAGAAAGGCAGGAGTGGTTTTTATTCCTTCATGGGATGAGGTCTAGGTGGCATTTATTGTCCATCCCTAATTGCCCAGAGAGCACTTGAGGGTCAATCACATTGCTGCGGGTCTGGAGTCACATGTAGGCCTGACCAGGTAAGGATGGCAGTTTCCTTCCCTAAAGGACATTACTGAACCTGATAGGTTTGTTTCCTGACATTCAGCAATGGATTCATGGTTATCATTAGATTCTTAATTCTAGATATTTTTTATTGAATCCAAATTCCACCATCTGCCATAGTGGGATTCGAACCCAGAACGTTATCCAGGTCTCTGGATTAACAGTCCAGCAATAAACGCCACTGGGTTATTGCCTTTCTGATATCTGTGTTATTTTCCTTTTCAATGCAGCCAATAATTAAAATTATTATCTTGTGACATATTTGTAGATAATCACATCTGTCATTCTTGCAATAATTGTGTAATAACTGCAAAAATGACAGGAATGTAATGTACAGAGCCCGTAACACAGCTTTTGGGAATTGCAACACACCATCTTTGAATTGGAACTTTTTGGTTCAGCATCATTACCATTTTTTCTGTAGAAACATTTACTTTGCCTATGAACTGTCAGATGTAATTTTAATTTCGGTAATACAGATGCGACAAAAACATGGTGAGATGTTCAAATGAATTATTCAACATATAATTTAACTGGGGAGTTTAGTCTGTTTACATGAACTGGAGCCTTGATACACAATTCTCCTACTTCTGGTGGAAGTGCTGTAGGCAGTGTATAAGATTCGAGGTGGCTGGTCATCTCTATAATTGTGTCTTGCAAACCCAGCGTTTAATACTCTGCTGAAAACCTGCAGCCCATGCTTGTGGGAGATTAGCACCAACTAAAGCTTCCCTCATTTCTCAAAAACTGCTTTGCGTCTCCTAAAAAGGAGTTGCATTCTGACTGCAGCAGATGTTGGAAGCAGGCAGGAAAGGCATTCTAAGGAAAAGGAAGCTGACGCATTAATGCTGCAATGCAGGCTCACAGAAGCCATGTTGGAGGTTTTAATCCTGCAAGTAGCAACATAGAGAGAAGTCATTGTGTGAAGGCAAGGAGGTTCCACCAGGAACTTACCCCAGGCTATTACTTCATGGGAATTGGGAACAGATAGCTACAGAGATCAATTGCTGGAGTTTCCCAAAAGCACTTGGATATAGTGCAGCAAAGAGATCAATGATCTCAAATAAGTGGCCAAGTTTGGTGAATATTTCCTCAAATATCACCCCGATCATACACACTACCACTGTATACACTGTTCCTATCTACTCTGTATCTACTCTATCCAACCCACTTGCGATCTTGAAAACCTCTACCAAATCTCCTCTCAGCCTTCTTCTCTCCAAGGAGAACAGCCCCAACTTCTTCAATCTATTCTCATAACTGAAGTTTCTCATTCCTGGAAGCTTTCTTGTAAATCGCTTCTGCGCTCTCTCCAATGCATTTTTTTTTCACATCTTTTCTACAATATAGCACTCACAACTGGGATGTGGAGATTAAACCAGGTAAGAGCAGGTCAGTTCCCAGTGTATTTCTTTCTGATAGCCAGGGTACACTTCTGGAGATCTAAGATATTCTCTTAGTCTAGTCGTGGGATATCTTTGGTGGACATTAGACATTGCTTGGGAGAGGTAAGGCAGCCTTTGGGATTGTGATAAGAAGATATGTTTGCCTGTAAAAGGTACATAAATACATTGATTTTATTTGCTTATAGGCACAGTTGTTAGTACTGCTGACTCACAGAACCAGGGACCAGCCCTGGGTGACTGTCTGTATGGAATGTAATGATTGTAACGCAGTCAGCTAGGTGAACATCATGGAATATAAGTTCCCCAATTGCGGTTGTTAACCTGGTCTGATCAGGGAGGTGTGGCAGACAGATAAAAACAGGAGTGTCAGACACCCTGAGAGCTGGCTCCCAGGGAGCTGGATCAGTATCAAGAACTCTCCAAGTGTAAAGAGATAGGAGATAGGATATCGGCCTCTGTGGAGTTATTTCATGGAGTTTACATGTTCTCCCTGCATTTCCATGTGCTTCCTCCCACAATTTATAGATGTGCAGGTTAGGTGGATTGGCCATGCTAAATTATCCCACAGTGTTCAGGAATGTGCAAGCTAAGTGGGTTAATCATGATAAATTGGGGTTATGGGGGGTTACGGTGAGATGCTGTTTGGAGGGTCAGTACAGACTTGATGGGCCAAATAGGCTTTACCTGTGCTATAAGGATTCTTTGATTCTATGTGGACATTGTAGTCATTGTCAATCCCAAGTTGTTCTTGTGAAGTTTGTGGGGAGCTGTCTACTTGAACAGCTTCAGGCGTGTGTTACAGTAAAACCACAATGTTATTAGAGAGGGAGTTCCATGTTCTTCACCCAGTGACAATGAAGGAATGGCAGTACTGTTCCAAGTCAGGACAATGAGCAGCTTAGAGGGGAACTTGCAGGAGGTGGTGTTTCCATTTATCAGCTGCTCTCGTCCACCTGGATGGTGGCGTTTTTGTGTGTGGAAGTTGTTATCTAAGGCGCCTTGGTAAATTTCTGGGGAATTTGCAGTTAGTGGTGTTTCCATATATCTGCTACTCATGTCCTTCTAAGCATTGGAGGTCATAGGTTTGGAAAATGGTAATTTAGTACAATGTATATGGTAGATGGTGAACATTTCTGGCTGTAAACATCAGTGTGTGAAGGGAGTGAATATTGAAGATGGTGAATTGGGTGCCAATCAAAGCAGCTGTTTTGTCCTGGATGGTATCAAATTTCTTGAATTATTTTAGAGCTGAACCCATCCAGGAAAATGGAGAGTGTGCCATTGCAGTTCTGACTTGTGGAAAAGATTAACTTACCACAGAATTTTTAGCACCTGATTTGGTTGTGTAGCTTTTCATTCCAGGTTCTGAACGATAGATTGTGAGAGTGGGTGGTTCAGCAAAAATAGTTACTTTGAATTGCATGGAAAGGTGCCCAGATTCTCTCTTGTTGGAGATGGTCATTGCCTGGTACTTATGTGGCACAAATGTTACCTGTCTCTTATCAGCCCAAATTTGATGTTGCTCAGGTCTCACTATATACGGACATGAGTTGTTTCAGAGAACATGGAGTCATGAATAATGCTAAACATTTTGCAATCATCAGTGAACATCCCCACTTCTAACCTTAAGATGGATGGACGTTAATTGATGAAGCAGCTAAAGATGGTCAAACTGAGAACACTATGCTGAAGAACACCTCCAATGATGATTAATGTCTTCCACAACAATCATCTTTGATTGTTATGAGTCCTGCTCTCTTTTATGCCTTGCTGTCACATATTGCATTGATGTCAATGGTAGTCACTCTCAGTTTGTATTTGCAGTTTACCTCAATGTCCATGTTTGGACCGAAGCTTCCATAATCACAGAAGCTAAGTGGACTCAGCAGAATCCAGACTGGGAATCAATGAGAAGGTTATTGTTGATCAAGACCTGCTTCATAGCATTGTGGACAACACCTTCTATCACTTTGTTAATGGTTGCCAAATCTCTCAAGAAACTGTCCCCTAGGCATTTCAACATTGCTATGGAAATAAGCTTTTGTAGGATTTAGGCTTCATGACTGAGTTCCCAAATGATCATTGTGACCATGGGATGGCTATCAAGTAAGTAGTTAGATTGGTAACTTCAATTGCTTGTTGAACAGAAATGTTTGTTTACATAAGGGATTAAGCACTCAAGTTTAACGCTTGTTTTTGTGAGGGTTTAGTTGAAGGAATGTCAATATATTGACCTTTTTTGGCATCGGTGAGAGTATGTTTCTTTCTACAGTGACATCATCAATAGGCAAATACCTCTACCAGCGTGCCTCCCCAGATATGTCCATGGCGAACACTAAATGACTTGCCATGGAGAGGTAAGGACAGTATGTTAGGATATAAGTTGACACAGAGTTTACATAGGGCTGTAAAGGACTTATGAGGATGATTGGGGTATGAGAGACCATGGGACATGGGCCGATGGACTTCAAATTTCATGAGGCAAAAGAGGGACATGGGAGATGTGTTACAGGGGCACAATGGTATGGAGTTATGGTAAGGAGATATTGTGTGCCCTTTCAATGCGCCATGCTGTTAGCTACCTTCCATAGAGTTATAGAAGCATACAGCACAGAAACAGACCTTTCGGCCCACCTCGACCATGTCAACCAGGTTTCTTAAACTGAACTAATCCCATTTGCTTGCATTTGGCCCATAAGTCTCCAAACCTTTCCTACCCATGTACTGTCCAAATGTCCTTTAAATGTTGTAATTGTACTTGTCATTTCCACATGTTCAACATTTTCAGTACAACCCAGAGGTGTGCGGGCACACATACTCTCGCAAACTTTCAATAAGTAATAGAATTTTTGCGTAAAGTGAAGCACCATGATCAACTGCTGAAACCTCGGGACTTCTTTTTACAGATGTTCTTATAAACATACCTTCAGTGGCAGCTGCATGCTGTTCCTCTCTCTGATGGCTCATGCTCACAACCACATACAAACTAACAGTCTAGACTGGGTTTTTTTCACTGCTCCAACATCCTAAACTGACTGGCCAACATATTTCTGCAGGAAAATGTGTCAACCTTGCCCATACATTGAGAGCCTGACCCTCTCTGTGCCATAACCAAAACCATTGACTCCTGGTCCAGCAGACACATGCCCTGTCTGACTTCTCTCAACACCCTCTGAAGTGATTGGTTACCTGGTTAAGGATGTGGTTTACAACAAAGTGTTTTCACCATCAGACCTGTGTTACTGAGTACAATCATTTTTATTCATTCAGCAACCAAAATATTTCGTGAGGTAAGAAACAGAATAGGGAACACACAGTGTGAAGGAAATGGAAAAGCAACCTCATTTTATTAAGAATGCAGAACAGCAGGTACAGAACATTCCAAAAAAACCTCATTCACCAAACCTGCAAACCAAACTATACACACAAACCTCAGTCTGTCGAGACAGAATTCATTACAGATGATGGGTAGGATTAGTTAGAGTTTTCTTTGCAAACCAGGCTTACATGCAGTCATGGAGTTTTTGTAGATAGTCTCTGATTTGTTGGAGGCTAAACAGACTAGTAATGAGTTTTTCAAACCAATTGTCAATCTGTATCAGTTTCAGCTTGAAATGCAAACAACTCATTTTAAATGCCAAATCTTGAGTTTTCGAGGGGCTTTTCATTTTGAGTTATGAGATGATACCGTAACATGGCTGGATGGAAAATTACTGCCAACTCGAAGTGTTCTGATGAAAAGTTATTGACCTGCTTCAGTTGTTTGGCCATCACAGTCTGATATTTATATTCCATGAGAATTTTTATAAATCATGAAAGTGGTTAACACTGTGATAATGTGTTTTTGGTTGAGAATTAGATATTAACCAGGACATCTGAGATGTCTCTGCACTTCCTTGAGATACTGCCATTCGATCTTTTATATCCACTTGAATATACAATCAGGAGCTTAGAGTCATAAAGTCATAGAATTGTACAGCACGGAAACAGACCCTTTGGTCCAACTTGTCCATGCCAACCAGATATCACAAATTAAACAAGTTCCAGTAGCCAGCATTTGGCCCATATCCCTCGAAACCCTTTCTATTCATGTACTCATCCAGATGCCTTTTAAATGTTATAATTGTACAAGCCTTCATCATAAGACCATAAGACCATAAGACATAGGAGTGGAAGTAAGGCCATTCGGCCCATCGAGTCCACTCCTCCATTTAATCATGGCTGATGGGCATCTCAACTCCACTTACCCGCACTCTCCCCGTAGCCCTTGATTCCTTGCGAGATCAAGAATTTATCAATCTCTGCCTTGAAGACATTCAACGTCCCGGCCTCCACTGCGCTCCGTGGCAATGAATTCCACAGGTCCACCACTCTCTGGCTGAAGAAATGTCTCCTCATTTCCGTTCTAAATCGACCCCCTCTAATTCTAAGGCTGTGCCCACGGGTCCTAGTATCCCCACCTAATGGAAACAACTTCCCAGCGTCCACCCTTTCTAAGCCATGCATTATCTTGTAAGTTTCTATTAGATCTCCCCTCAACCTTCTAAACTCTAATGAATGCAATCCCAGGATCCTCAGCCGTTCATCGTATGTTAGGCCTACCATTCCAGGGATCATCCATGTGAATCTCCGCTGGACACGCTCCACTGCCAGTATGTCCTTCCTGAGGTGTGGGGCCCAAAATTGGACACAGTATTCTAAATGGGGCCTAACTAGAGCTTTATAAAGTCTCAGAAGCACATCACTGTTTTTATATTCCAACCCTCTTGTGGATAAATGACAACATTCCTTTCGCTTTCTTAATCACAGACTCAACCTGCAAGTTAACCTTTAGAGAATCCTATACTAGCACTCCCAGATCCCTTTGTACTTCGGCTTTATGAATTTTCTCACTGTTCAGAAAATAGTCCATGCCTGTATTCTTTTTTCCAAGGTGCAAGACCTCACATTGAATTTCAGCAGCCATTTCCTGGACCACTCTCCTAAACTGTCTAAATCAAAGCCTACTGCACCTGATATTCCCAGGCGGTCTCCCATCCAAGTACTAATCTGGCCTGAATCTGTTTAGCTTCCGAGATCAAACAAGATCAGGCACTTTCGGCCTAGTATGGCCATAGGCAAATTACTTCCTCAGGCAGCATGTTTCATACACACACCATCCTCTGTGTGAAAAGGTTGCCCTTAAGTCCCTTTTATACCTTTCCCTCTCACCTTAAACTTATGCCCTCTAGTTTTGGACTCCTCTAACCTGGGGAAAAGACCTTGGCTATTTACCCTATCAATGCCCCTCATGATTTTATGAATCTCTTTAGGGTCACCCGGAACCTCCAAAGCACCAGGGAAAATAGCCCCAGCCTATTTAGCCTCTCCCTATACTTCAAACCTTCCAATCCCCAGCAATATCCTTATAAATATTTTCAAGTTGAACAACATTTTCCTGTAGCATGGAGATGCAGAATTCTAAAAGTGGCCTAACCAAGGTCCTGCACAACCACAACATGACATCCCAACTCCAATAAGCAAGGACCAATTGACCAATAAAGACAAGGACTTAATATTTTATCCAAAAGACAGCATTGCTGACAAGAAAGTACATTTTCAGCTCTCCACAGAAGTTCCAGCCTTGTTGCACTTTAAAGCCCTCAAGCACCGTAGGTTGACTTAAACCCTGGTTCTGAGGAAGGATCACCGGACCCGAAACGTTAACTCTGTTTTCTCCTCCACAGATGCTGCCAGACCTGCTGAGCTTTTCCAGCAACTTTGTTTTTATAGCTGAAAGCAGTGACTGTCTCTTCCTTCACAATCTTCCAGATTTGCTGGTGGGTATTTGCAACAATTTCCATTCTTATTGCTTCAGCCAATGTAGCAGCACAGGTCCCGAAATCTGATTCAAGAATCCGTGAAGTATGTAGTAGAAATCCAACAGAGGCTGATGCATTGTATTACAAACTAGTACACATGGGGTTTCTGTGTTGTGGGCCTCTACCTGAAAAGAAGTGGAATGAAGTTGCAGAAGGGGAAAGCAGCATAACGCTGGGCATTTTTACATGCACAGAGAACTCCTATCCTTAACTGAAACAACCTGAAGCAATACAAAAACAGAAATTACTGGAGAAACTCAGCAGGACTGGCAGCATCGATGGAGAAAAAGCAGAGTGAACGTTTCGACTCCAGTGACTCTTCTTTAGAACTCAGAACTCAAAATATTAAGTCTGCTTTCTCTGCACAGATTCTACCAGACCTGCTGAGTTCCTTCAGAAATTTCTGCTTTTGTTTCAGATCTTCAGCATCCACGGTTCTTGTTTTATTTCAACCTGAAGTGATGTTCAACGACATTATGGGGGAAGTGGAATTCTTGGAATGGACAGGATGCAGAGAGTTAGATATTTATTATTAATTATTAATTCACAGATCAGTCAGCAGTTTGTGACAGGATACGTCATGAATTGTAAATTATTACAAATCATGATGATTAATTTGATTTGATTTGATTTATTATTGCCACATGTACCTAGGTACAGTGAAAAATCTTGTTTTTCGTGTAGTATAGGCAGATCATTAGTGCACTCGGGCAATAAAACAGAGCAATGGACACAATGTTACATCTGCAGAAAAGGTGCACAGAGAATGAGATCAACATTAAATTTAAAATTTGAGAGGACTATTCAGAAGTCTAAAAACAAGGGGAAAAAGCTGTTCTTGAATCTATTTGTACATGTATACAAACTTTTATGTCTTCTGCTTGGCGGAAGAGAGTATAACTGGGGTAAGAGGGGTCTTTGATTACGTTGGCTGCTTTCCTGAGTCAGCGGGAAGCGTAGATGGAGTCAATGGAAGGAAAGATGGTTTGAGTGATGGACTGGTTCACAACTCTCTGTAGTTTCCACTATTCAGTCATTAGTCTTGTGCAAATAGAAGGTCAGCCTCAACCTGGCCATGACTTTGATAATGTTTGTGCGTTAGCACATTAATTGTCCATTGTATGGTAAGTACACATAAGTGCACTGTTAGCAAAAACGGATTAACCAGCTTGCCCAGAAAGTGAACAGTGATATGTGTACAGTTTCATTCCTTCATGTTGTGAATTGTGGTTGGAGCTTTTTAAACCTTTAGAATTTATTTGTTTATTTAATTGGAACAATTTTAATATTTTCTTTCTAACTTATGTCTTTCCCTTTTCTCTTCCCTCATAATCAAACCTTGCTTTCCTTTCATCTAATCCGCTTTCTGAAACTGATTGCAGATTGAATTTGCCCACTCAAATTCATCCTGTTACTACTCAGCCATTCCTTTACATCTCAGCCTCATTGGGTAAAGAGATACAATGCTGTCTCATTGATCACTGAGGTCCTGATGTCTCCTTGCCCTCACCATCAGTTCACACATCCAGTCACTTTGTGGGCATGGGATTTCAAACACAGAAGCAAATGATCAGGGCATACCAGGAGATGACTCAGAAAAGTCCAAACTGAACAGATTGTGTTGGTCTCCCCCGTCATTTTTTTTGGACTTGTCATGAGAAGAAGATATCTCTTGTAAGGCCTAACATCCGTTCCCCGAACCTAATTGAGCTTGTACTGAATGTTTCCCCAGATGATTTTAAAAGGTAGTCAGCAGTCAGGCAAATTGTTCTGGAGCTACTTGTTGGTAAAGACAACAGATATCCTTCTCTAAAGGACTTCAGGCAGGAGAGGGGGGTCAGTTATCCCAGTTGGCTGGACAGCCAGCCTGAAAGGCACAGCGATACCAGCAGCACAAGTTCCATTCCCATACCAGCTAAGGTTACCTTCTCAACCTCTCCCATCAGGATAAATCACCATTGATTATCTTTCTCTTTTTCTCTCTCTCTCTCTGATGAGAGAGCAGCCATCTGGGGCTATGGTGACAGTGCAACAGATGAGACTTTATGCAACAAACATTTCCTGGTCACCATTACTAAAACTAGCATTTTAGATGTTGTTAAAATTCAACAAGGCATTCAACAATGTCCTGCATGGTAGACTAGTTAGTAAAGATCAGGCTACAGGAAATCCAGGGGGAGCCAGCCAATTGGATAGAAAATTGGCTTGAAGATAGGAGACAGAGTGGTCATAGAGGGTTTGCATTTTGGACTGGTGACCTGCAACCAATGATGTGTGCAAGGGATAGGTGCTGGATCCACTGCTTTTCATCATTTAAATAAATGATTTGGATGTGAATATAGGAGGTTAGTAAGTTTGCAGATAACACCAAAATTTGTTGTGTAGTAGATGGTGAAGAAGGTTATCTCAGAGTACAATGGAACATTAATCAACTGAGCCAACGGGCTGAGGAGTGACAGATGGAGTTTAATCTAGATAAATGTGAAGTGAGCGGGGGTTCGCCTGCATATAAGTCAATGTGCTCTACTGCATCCGCTGCTCCTGATGTGACCTCCTCTACATCAGTGAGACCAAGCAAAGGCTCGGAGACCATTTTGTAGAGCACCTGTGCTCTGTTCATGACAAAACACAACCCCTTCTGGTCGCCAACCACTTCAACTCCTCCTCCCACTCCCTGGGTGACATGTCTATCCTGGGCCTTCTCCAGTGTCACAATGACATCACCCGGAAACTGGAGGAGCAGCACCTCATATTCTGCCTCAGGACCCTATAGCCCAATGGCCTAAATGTGGATTTTACCAGTTTCAAAATCTCCCCACCCCTGCCTCATCCAATCCTCCCCCTCTTCCCCACCTCCATGACCTGACACAACCTGCCCATCTTCTCTCCCACCTATCTGCCCCTCTCATCTCACCGAAAAATCCCCACCACTCCTTAACTGCACCTACCTATCACCATCTCACCTACCTTCCCCAGCCCCACCCCTCCTCCCTCTATTTATTTCCCAGCTCCCTGCCCCCTCCCCATTCCTAAAGAAGGGTCCTGACCTGAAACATCAACGTTCCTCTTCCTCTGATGCTGCCTGGCCTGCTGTGTTCATCCAGCTCCACACTGTTGTTTCTGACTTCAGCATCTGCAGTTCTTACTATCTCTAAATGTGAAGTGATATGTTTCAGTAAGGCAAACCAGGGCAGGATTTCTATAGTTAATAGTAAGGCCCTAGGGAATGTTGCTGAACAAAGAGGCCTAGAGGTTCATGTGTACAATTCCTTGAAAGTGGAAGCACAGGTAGACTGAGTGGTGAAGAAGGCATTTGGTATGCTTGCCTTCATTAGTCGGTACATTAAGTATAGGAGTTGGATGTCATGTTGCTGCTGTGCAGGACATTGATTAGGCCACTTTTAGAATACTGTGTTCATTTCTGGTCTCCCTGCTATAAGAAAGATGTCGTGAAACTTTAAAGGATTCAGAAAAGATTTACCAGGATGTTGCCATGGATGGAGGGTTTGAACTATAGAGAGAGGTTGAATAGACTGGGACAATACAGTGCAGAGCTGGAGGAACACAGTAGGCCAGGCAGCATCAGAGGAGTAAGAAAGTTGATGTTTTGGCTCAGGAGCCTTCTTCAGAAATGGGCAGAGGGGAAGGGAGCTCTGAAATAAATAGAGATAGGAGGGGTGGGGCTGGGGAAGGTAGGTGGGATGATGATAGGTGAGTGCAGGTAGGGAGTGGTGAGGATTGGTCAGTGGGATGGGTGGGGTGGATAGGTGGGAAAGAAGATGGACAGGTTGTGTCAGGTCAAGGAGGCGGGGATGAGTGTGGGAGGGTTGGACATAGGATGAGGTGGTGATGAGATGATTTTAAAACTGGTGAATTCTATGTTTAGGCCTTCGGGCTGTAGGCTCCCGAGGCAGAATATGAGGTGTTGTTCCTCCAGTTTGTGGGTGGTGTCACTGTGACACTGGAGGAGGCCCAGGATGGACATGTCACTCGGGGGGTGGGAGGGGGAATTAAAATAATTGGTGACCGCAAGTGTTGTTGTTTGTAGTGTACAGAGCACAGATGCTCTTAAAAAACAGTCGCCGAGCCTACGCTTGGTCTCATCGATGTAGAGGAGGCCACCTCAGGAGCAACGGATAGAGGAGACCGAGTTGGAGGATGTACAGGTGAGTCCCAATTGGATGTGAAAGATTTGCTTTGGGCCTTGAATGGAGGTGAGGGGGGAGGTGTAGGGGCAGGTGTAGCACTTCCTGCAGTGGTAGGGAAAGGTGCCAGGGGTGCTGGGGCTAGTGGGGAATGAGGAGCTGTCGAGGGAGTCACAAAGTGAGTGGCTCCTATGAAAGGCAGGTAGGGATGGGGAGGGAACTATCTCTTTGTTTGTCGGGTCGGATTGCAGGTGGCAGAAGTGGCGGAGAATGAAACGTTGGATGCAAAGGTTGGTGGGGTGGTATGTGAGGGCCATTCTGTCTTTATTTTTGTTAGGGGAGGGGATTTGAGGGCAGAAGTGTGGGAAATGCAAGAAATGTGGTTGAGGGCATTTTTGATCACTGGAGAGGTGAAGTCGCCCTCAAGACCAGAGGGTGTAGGTTTAAGGTGAGAGGGGAAAGATTCAAAGAGCCTGAGGGGCAAGCTTTTCAGGCAAAAGTTGGGGTGTGTATGGAATGAGCTGCCAGAGGAAGCGGTGGAGGCTGGTACAGTTATAACATTTAAAAGGCATCTGGATGGGTACATGAATAAGAAGGGTTTAGAGGGATATGGACCAAATGCTGGAAAACAGGACTAGATTACTTTAGGATATCTGGTCAGCATGAACAAATTGGACTGAAGGGTGTGTTTCGTGCTGTCCATCTCTATGACTCCACAATTAAATAGATTTAAGTTCCATTGGTTTTCATGGTTAGAGATCCATGTCTTTAAAGAATTGGCCTTGATATCTGGATCACTGATCCACTCAAATTACCACTGCACCATGGTCACCTCATGGTTGTAAGGATACACCATAACGTTTGGACATTGTTGAGTCCGACCTCATGGTAAATTGATCCTGATCCCGGGATCCAAACACACTCAACAATCTGGTATCGACTTGGCAAACGCAGTCAGTGACTCTGGGGAGCAGCTTGTATGGATGATGGAATAAATGCACCCTGCATGATAAGGGTTACAACGTTGGGGCTGAGGCATATTTTTGGGTGAAATAGAGAGTTTACCTCTGCTGGGAATAGCAATCCACCTGACCTGATCGGTTGCTTCAGAATGAAACACCTTCCGTTCTCTTCCTCACTGTTCTCCCTGCAGTTCCCAGTGAAAGCTGCAGAGAATAATTGCTGGAAGCCTGAGGATCGGTCACTAATGTACCGCCTTGTTTCAGGCTGAGCAGACAATGGGAGAGAAAT
Source organism: Ginglymostoma cirratum (assembly GCA_024137785.1). Lineage (NCBI taxonomy): Eukaryota > Metazoa > Chordata > Chondrichthyes > Orectolobiformes > Ginglymostomatidae > Ginglymostoma > Ginglymostoma cirratum. The sequence goes on along the minus strand of JAHRHZ010000223.1, from coordinate 9,921,191 downwards.
GATGGAGAAAACTAAACTTAACAGCTGCAGGGAAATGCTTCTCTTTTCCTTTAAAAAAAAATTGGTAACATTTCAGTCAAGCTGCAGAAACGTGAAAGGCAAGCCCGGGATAGGCCATTACAAGACTTTATTCAGGAATATTCCTTTAATTCACAGCAGGTAAGAGCAATCTCTGTAATGACCCAGAGTCTGGGGTGAAGACAGTAATATTCACAGTGACAGACAGCAGTAACTATGGGCTTGGCAGGTTTTCAGACTGCAGCCAGGTGGATGAGTTGGATCGAATTCAAATGGCCTGGGGCCACCAACACGGCTTTAAGGTAGAATTTGAGTTGGGGGTGTGGGTCGACGGTTGAGGGGGGAGCGGATTTGCATTTGATTTCCGCTCTCACTGCTGAGCTAAATTACTCCTCTCTCAGAAGAGAATGCCCACGGTTTTAAACTGAAATCCTAAAACAAAACCGTCAAATTGGTTGAAGTCAAAAGTTAGACCCTGTAGCACATTGGTAAGCAAACAGAATTTAGAGTTTGCTCAGCAGTCGTAGTGCTTTAAAAAGAGACACCACATCAGAAACTACCTGAGCATGCAGTTAGGGGGAGGGTAGCAGGTAGATAGATAAATGTTGAAACCAGATACTTGTGCTGTTTTCTTGTTAAAAAATATCATGGTTATTTGACAGATAATTATTTTCCATCTTTGAAGTAATCTTTGAGATGCAACACGAAAACTGTATAAAAATGCATTTGGAGAAAGTATAAGCACAAAATGATTTTAGTGACATAATCCATATCAATCTGTTGTTAACTTCTAATTAATCGTTTTTCTGTGCCAAAAGCCAACACCCAGTTTTTCTTTTTTAAATTTGCCTTTCCAATTACGGTTTTGGCAAAAAAAATCAGATTTTTCTGTTTTTTTTCAGAGATGGTAATTGCTAATGATCATACAATTTAACTATTCTATGAGAATGGTTGCAAACAGTCTTCAATTTTGCTGAGTTTGTGAGTTTGTAAAGGAACTGTAGTGAGGGGGAATGAGATATGTCGCAGTTCCTGTGCGGGAATGTTTTATAGCTTGCTTTAGTGAAAAGCCACATAGACCAGAAGATAACACAGTATGGAGCTGGAGGAACACAGCGGGCCAGGCAGCATCAGAGGAGCAGGAAAGTTGCTGATTCAGTCTCTGGTTAGTGATGAATATTGATTTTGCTGATATCAGATTGAATGAATGTGAGGAGGCTTTAATTGGTTAAGTTACAGCAGTTATTGTAGTTTTAACAGCTAAACTGGTTATCTGGAGGTCTGGACAAATCATCTGGAGATTCATAGAGTCAGAGCGTCATACAGCATGGAAATAGACCCTTTGGTCCAACCAGTTCATGCTAGCCATAATCCCCAATTAAACCAGTTCCACTTGCCTGTTCTTAGCCCATTTCCGACCACCTGTTTCTTATTCATGTCCTTATCCAAACATCTTGTAAATGTTGTAACTATACCTGCATCCACCACTTCCTCTGGAAGTTCATTCCACACAAGAACCACTCTCTGTGTAAACATTTGCCCCACATGTCCTCTTAAAATCTTTCTTCTCTCAGTTTAAAAATCTGCCCACTATTCTTGAAACCCTCCACCTTAGGGAAAAGACACCTACTGTTGACATCATCTGTACTCCTCATGATTTTATAAACCTCAATAAGGTAAACCCTCAACCTCCTATGGTCCAGTGAAAAAAATCTCAGCCTATCCAGCCTATTCCCATATTTCAAACCCTCCATTCCTGGCAACATCCTGGTAAATCTCTTCTTAGCCCTTCATATCTCTCAAGAGCATTTGAGGAATTTCAATTCTCTAAATTGAATGATGAAGCTGGTATCCATGAACTATTGTTGTAAGATAATCAGACTTTCAAAATCTGATCTGGTTCACTGCTGTTTGTGGTCATGAAATTCGCTCTCCCTTAGAGTCTGATGTTATGTTCTCTCCCAGCGCAGACACACAAATGTGGTTGATATTTAACTGTCCTCTGAAATAGCCTAGTGAGCCCTTCATTTATATGAAAGGCACAGGCACACCAACACCTTCTCTGGGGCAATCAGGGATTGTCAATAAAATGCTGGCCCAGCTAGCAATGCCCACATCCTGGGAATGAATGTGTGAATGAATGAAAAAAACCTTCTAATGCCCGAGGCTAAGGGAAGGGAAAAATCAGCCAGAGTTCTTGCTTTCTGGATGTGTTTTGAGAAAAGCTCTGTTTCTGTAATTGACCCTGGCTTTACAGCTAGCTTGCCATTTCAATACGTTATCTTTCTCTAAGATCAACATTTGTCCTATATCTTCTAGTGTTCTGGTGAAGAGTGCAAGCTGGATGATTCCAGTGCAAACTGGATGAACAGAACCTCATTTTCCTCTAAGGCGCTTTACAGTCTTCAGAACACAACAATGAGTTCAATAGCTTTAGAGCATGAATTCTGTCCTCTATTTTCATTGCCCTTTTTGGCTACTCACCCCACCCTAAGTTTATTGTTTGCAGGAGTTTGACACTTCACTGCAACGGCTGAGGGTGTGCAGGTCTTCAGATGGGGTGTTAAAGCAAGGTCCCATTTGTCCATTAAGGTGGATTTAAAAAGAGCCATTGACACTGTTTGAAGAACAGCAGGGAACTTCCACCCTGTGCCCTTCCTGATATTTATCCCTTAACCAACACCCAGTAAATCAGATTATCTAGTTATTGTATATATTGCAAAGTAATGCAACAACTTTTCTTTATATTCCTCTTTTATATCTAAGATTTGTACCTAGGAGCTTGTACCTGAAATGGTGCCGTAAGAGGCAACATTGTAAAACCTTTCACTGTACTGCTGTAATTCTGTACTTGAGTACTTGTGACAGTAAAGGGTAGTTTATTCTATTCTATTAATGTTGCACTGTTATTGGAGCTGCTGGGCCCAAAATGGTTGTCGTATTTTTTGATACCATATTATAAAATGACTAATTATAAGTATTAGATGAATACATATCTTCAGTTCTTCCATTTCCAGTCTCCTTACCTTTTTTTTAAAAAATTAATTGTTTCACAATTTCTAGAACTGTGGCCTTTTCATTCCACCTCAAAAACGAGCCAACTCGCACCTTGCTATATTTAAGTTCATTTCCACAGTTCTGCCCACTTTGTGAGTTCATTGATGTTTGCCTGTCTCTGGAGCAGCCTTTCAAATTATTAGTTATACCTCACCCTTGACCTGCTCGCCTCCACTCTCCAGTGTGTGGCCACAAGCTGTCAATGACCTTACAACAGAAAGATTTCTCACTTGATGGTAACTACTGAAGAGAGAAGGAGAGCATAGCCAGAAAATGACCCATGAAGCCGAAAACAATGAAACAGAAATAAATCTAAATTTTGTCCAATTTAAAGTTGCATCACTAGGAGGTGCTGGTTTCAGAGTTGCATTTCTGACAACCATAATTCAGATGTAAAGTCACATGAGTAAAAGGAATGCTGCACTCCTATATAAACAGGTCCATGACTTCATGAAGGGATGTGTTGACAATTATGATCTTTAGCTGTGTAACCCTCTTGTACACAGGCTGCTACTTAACGTGGAGATTGAGTCTCCGCTCAGCTGGGTAGCAACATGCCATGTTCCATGGTTCAGCATTGAGGTTGTGACCTCTGCCCCTCCTGATGCAGATTGCACTGCCTCCTATCAAATGGTTGGGTGCTCTTCAGGACCACTAATGCTTCGTGTGTGGTTCCTGCTGCTGAGGCTGAAGTCACATTCTGGAAGAAGCCAACAACGGAGGTCAAAGAAGCAGGTGAGAGAAGCAGGTTCACCAGAGTCAGTGAGGTAAAGAATGGCTTCAAGTGAGAGTGGCCCTTTCTGCTAGTGGTCAGATTGGACCTTCAATGGGCATAACATGCCTGATTGGGAGACCACCCCCCACTCCCCTCACTCACCTGGAATGGGCACTAACACCACGTCAGCCACAAATCCAACTGCTAGTAAATATCAGTGGTGACAGAAAGAAGCCTTTCAAACCTTCAGTTGGGCAAGGGCAGACAAACCAACTAACAGGTGGTCACACGGTGGTAAGATGCCAGAACAGGTGGGCATGCATGAGCATAGAGCCTCCTGTCCTCTCACTACTGGGTAAATGAGGGAGGAGGGATAGCATAAAACTCTGACCATGGAATCACTTGGCATATGAGACCATTCAGTGCATCATACCAATATAGGTTCCTATGCATTTATTACCACCTTCCTGTTCTCTGCTATTACCTTGCAATTTTTAATTTTACTCTATAGGTATATATACCTATGTTTCGAATGCTACAACTGAGTGGGTTTTCAGCTCCCTTTCAGGCAATGCACTGCAGATCATAACAGCTTGCTGTGAGAGAAGACAAATCTCTTCATATCACCCCTCGATCATTTGCCATGCCTGCAATGCTTTACGCGTTACTCAGTTTAGAACTGGGTAGGAGGTGCAGTATTATATTCATAGTGACAATGATGGCAAGCTTTGAACCAGTGCCAGGAACAACAGTGACAATTTTCTGGGAGTATAATGTATTATTGGGCACACCCACAAAGTAATCCTTTAACTACTAACAACGCACACAATAAAGTAAGCACACATTATTTCAAACAAACTTTTTGTTCCTAATGACCCCTTTGTTCCAGCTGCAAGGATTCCCCAGTAAACTGTTCAGTAACTTGGTGACACTTTAGCAGTAGTCAACAGAGTCCCATTCTCATCACAGAGGGACGGCAGGCGGTATGCTTAATCTGAGGGTCACCACATGTCAGGCAAGAGGTAAGATTGAGAAGACAGTGCCCTCATGGTGATCTCAACTGGTGCAGGAACTGAACCTACGTTGTTTTGTTACCCTGCATGAGAGACCAGCCATACCAGCCAACTGAGCTACTCAACTTCTGTCAAATGACATTGAAGTTTAAATATAGTTATAACTACCATTCTAGGAAAATGTCTGCCTTCTTGTGATCATTCTTGTTGGCGGAGTAGGGCGTCTGACCCAGGCCTTGTCCACTTCAGTTGGCTTTTTTTCTCTTTATTTTTCTTCTTTTTACATTTGGTCTTTTTCTTTTTTTTTCTTCATTTTCTTTTCTTTTAAGGCTCCACTGACAACAGCAATGTCAGGTCAAACCGGACATGACTCCAGCCCATGCACGGGGCCTCCCCGGTGAGTAAGAAACAGGCCACAGGCTGACTCCCCTGGTCTGGACTTGCAGGCTAGGCCGCGGCTCCAGGCAGCAAAACCCGGGCACCTGAAAGAGGGGAAAAGCGGTCTCGGTTCAGCTTGGTGGTCTCTGTCTGTGGCGGTCTCCCTGTGCGTCAGCCTCCTGACGTGGTGGTCTTCCAGTGTGGCGGACTCCCAGCAGACAGTCTCATCCAGGAATGGTGGTCTTCTTATTGGAGGCTTTTGGCCTAGTATCCAACGGCCCAGCGTGACGGTCTCAACCTGGTTGCGTCTTCAGAGTATTCCATCATTCCTTAATCAGCTTTCCCCGAGCCTGGGAGCCATTAACTGTGGTGACCTTTGTCTTAATTTTACTTTTTAAAAATTATTATGTACGACTTTTGTCTTCGATGTCGGCATTGTGGTGGTGGGGGGTGGAGCGACTTATAAAACTTTTTACTGTATTTTTCATGTAAAAGTACACATGACAATAAATTTCTATTCTCTTGATCCTTTCAAAGGTTAAAGCCTGTTTCCAGCAACGTAGGGACACAATCCAGACTGACAGCCCAGTAGAGTACAGAACTAAAGGAGTGCTGCTTTGTTTCGCATGAGGTGTTAAACCCAGGCCCTACTTGCCCTCACACTTGAGCATAAAAAATCTCAGTGCTGAGGAGCATAGGACTTATCCTCACTCCCTTGGCCAATATTATAACTCAACCAAAATATAAGAGAAAATTTACTGGTCGTTGTCTTGTTGCTATTTGTGGCGCCAGACGATACGCAAAAAGACTACAGTATTTTCGTACACTACTGCTCTGGCTATCCTTAAAAAATACTTAAAGGCTGTTCCATGCTTTCGGGATATTTTGCAGATGCTGGAAATCTGAAATAAACTAGAATGCTGCCAATACTCAGCATGTCATCTGTGGAGAGAGAAACAAGAGCTAATATATCAGGTTAATATCTGTTCATCAGAATTGAAAACAGCGTACCTGGTCAGTATTATACTGCCGTTTGTAAGATCTTGCAATGAACGCACAGGCTGCAGTTGTTTCTACATTACAATAAAGCTTATACCAGTTTAGTCAGTTGCAAATCATCTTAGAACAAACTGAAGTCATGGAAAATGCTAAAAAAACAGGATTTCTTTCTTTTTACAGTAAAATACAGGTAGAACAGAGCAAGGTTGAGTATACACACACTAACTGAGTGTATCCCTACTAAGTAACACTGAAACAAGCACTGAACAATAATCATGCAATTTCATGGCAGTAATTCCACATCAGGGTTAATATGAAACTTTTATTTGTTCAAGTTTATTTTTGCAGTGCACAATATTGTGTAAATGCTGCTTTAGAAGTCAGCAGCTGTGTGGTTTATTCTATATCGCTATTGTTCTTTAGATAAATCACAAGAATTTGTCAATTAGGTTGCAACCTGTAACTCAGATCTGGGTATGCATTATATTCTATATATAAAACTTCCGACTCCCTCGATTAGGTTCCAGCCTATAACTCGGTCATGAGCTCCTATTACTGTGTGTAAACCATCTGATCCCCTCAATTAGATTCCAGTCTGTAATTCATTCACAAGTATCCATTATTGCATACAATAAGCCTTTCTTCCTTTCTATGTCTTCACTTGTTCATTTATGTTGTTAGTTAAAACCTGACATTTAAAATAAATATTGTGTTTGACAGTAAATGCAAAACTCAATGAGTGTTCTCAAGGGTTATTGCACTAAGCAGGCTCCAGTGCATGTGCAGTACATATTGAATAAGAAATAACTTGCCTTTTTTTTTGTACCCTTCAGGATTTCAGGTTTTACAGCTGGACAAGCATCTTTGAATTTTATCTCCATTGTAATTTTAAAAATGCAACAATCAATATATACCCCACAAGCTCCCACAGCAGGAATGAGATAATGGCAGAACTATATGTATTAGTGAGGATGGTTAAGAGATAAACATTGTTTAGCACATCAAGGACAGATTCCCAGCTTGTCCACAAAATAGAGAACTTTTGTACCCGCCAATGAGCTTTAAATTTTCATCCACAAGTAAAGAAGGCTATCACAGTGACACACAATATTGCACAGCACCATGGACAGTATTTTTATTTGTCACACTAATGATTTGCTGATTATTGCAAGCACACTTCTGTCGACCATATTTTTTTCAATGAAGCCGTGGCCGACGTTAACCAGAATCATCCTGAAGCTGAGGGCATAGATTTGCTTTGCATGCCCTTGTTCTGATCAATATGCTTAAACCATTAAAATGATTCAGCAGAGCTGATACAGAGAAACTATTTCCTTTGGGAGGGATTCAAGAATGAGCACACATAATCTTGAAATTACAGTTAAAAAATTTATGAGAAAAATCTGGAGATTTAGGCAAAACATTTTCTCATAAAAGTTTGTTGAAAAGTGGAATCCTCTTTCACCTAAAGGATGTGAATGTCAGGATGATTGAAATGTTCAAATCTGAGTTTGTTCTGTTTGTCTTAGATAAAATTTTTCTTAGCCCAGAAATGTGCAGATTATATTGATTGGCCATGCTACAAACGTCCCCATAGTGTGCAGGAATGCACAGGTTAGGTGGCTCAGCCATATGCAGAGTTACGGGAAGGGGTGAGTCTGGGTGAGATGCTCTATGGAGGATCGATGCAGACTCGAAGGGCTGAATGGCCTCGTTCTGTACTGGAGGGATTCTATGATTTTATAAATGCATGAGGCAGTGCGAAACTAGAGTGGGTAAATTGACTTAACAAAGAGTTGCAGCCATGATCTAATTGAATGGCAGGGCAGGCAGCATGACACTCCGCACTTAGTTCCAACTTGGGACTCTAGCACTCTGATGATTGGGATGGCTTGTAGCCAATGGTCTCAGGGGCACTACTGTGCAGACCAGTCATAGTGCAGCATTAATGTGAGCATCCCTGATCGGTGCATTCTCCTCTGGGTTCTCCCGTGGCAGGTAGGAAATTCCCGCCATCAGAAAATTTTTGCCCTATTTTCTATTTTGCACTCGACTCTTATTTTATTGAAGATAATGCTTAAGTAGTTCTGCATGATTAATCAAGGCTGAGAGTTGCATGTGAGTCCTCAACAAACTCTGTGCATGGCTGGAGCTCCAGGCTGCTAACCCCTGATCTACAAACACATTGCTTATGTGTGATGGATACATACCAATGTGAATTACATGGGCTAAGAGGTCTGTTTCTACATTGTAATTTCTATGTAAAGTCACAATTTTGCTGTTTCCTGGAGGTGACCTTTTAATTCCTGTTATCTGACGAGTCTCCATTTTTGATTTTGATTTGATTTATTATTGCCACGTGTATCTAGCTACAGAGAAATCGTTTGTTTTGCATGCAGTACAGACAGATCATACTATCGTCCCTTATCACATTCCTTATCCCATGGAATATGTAGTGAATCACTTGGAACACTGGTCCTTTAGCTGAATCTGGTGGCCACATTAATGGATAGTTCATTGGCAATTTTCATCTTTTATTCTAAGTAGTATCCTGCATGAGTCAGAAATGCTTTTGATTTTTGCAACCGCAGGAAATGTCAAAATCTAATGTTTGTTTTTGTTGATATGCAAAGACCGTACAGAACTGCTTTAATACCAGTGTATGTGAATAAGGATTTTTCTAATGGAGTATATTTTTGCAGTAAAAAAGTTTGGGCATAGGCTACACAGGGAATTTAACATATTTAGAATTTGGTTGTCTTGGAGAATACAAACGATCCTTCTAAAGGTGTGAGAAATCAAAGCTTCTCAGTGAAACAGGAAATGGAAGGACTCCCACAGAAAATCTTAGCATTTCTGGCTTTGCTTTACGAAAAATTGATTTATCATCTTATATTTTGATTTATATAAGACAGGCTGTCAGACACTCTTTGAAACCAATCTTTCCAGGATGGACTCTAAGAGACATCCTCAGACAAGCAGACAACTCTGAGCTGAAGGAAGCTCGAGGAAAAGGGCTTCCGTATCAGAAGGAGATGTTGTCCTGCTAAAAGAGTAATTTGTTAGTGCGCTAACTGCAGAACTAGTGAAGAACAAGAAACTCTCTCTCTCAAAGCCTGCTCTACGTAGGAGCTATAATCTCCCATCCCCTTAGATCCCAAGGTTCCAGGCTATGGTTGGCCTGGGTGTCTGTATGGAGATAAGGCTTTAATATTGCTCATTACTTTTGGCTTTGCTTCCTTTATTCTGCTTTACTTTTATTATTTCAGTTGTAAATCAAGTTTGTAACCAAGATGATGCCGGAGAATGGTGACTTAATAAACTTTTCACTGTACTACTGTATTCTTATATTTGGATACATATGACAATAAGATCTAAATCTAAATTCTGAGTAGGACTGATTCAATTGAAAGACTATTGACATACTGGTATTGACAGAAGTATTGACATACTTCTGATACGGAAGCCCTTTTCCTCGAGCTTCCTTCAGCTCAGAGTTGTCTGCTTGTCTGAGGATGTCTCTTAGAGTCCATCCTGGAAAGATTGGTTTCAAAGAGTGTCTGACAGCCTGTCTTATATAAATCAAAATATAAGATGATAAATCAATTTTTCGTAAAGCAAAGCCAGAAATGCTAAGATTCTCTGTGGGAGTCCTTCCATTTCCTGTTTCACTGAGAAGCTTTGATTTCTCACACCTTTAGAAGGATCGTTTGTATTCTCCAAGACAACCAAATTCTAAATATGTTAAATTCCCTGTGTAGCCTATGCCCAAACTTTTTTATTGCAAAAATATACTCCATTAGAAAAATCCTTATTCACATACACTGGTATTAAAGCAGTTCTGTACGGTCTTTGCATATCAACAAAAACAAACATTAGATTTTGACATTTCCTGCAGTTGCAAAAATCAAAAGCATTTCTGACTCATGCAGGACACTATTTACCTACGTTGAAGCAATGACAGGGTCTGATAACTGAACAGATCCTGAGATAACCCACTAGCCTTTGTGTACTTCTGGCTGAAGTGAGCTTACAATGTAACTCTTGGAAGCTTTCAGGTTCCTCTGTCCCTTTACAGAGAGATGAAATTTACACCACAGAAAGAGGCCCTTTAGTCCATCATATTCATGCTGGTCATCAGGCACCTATCTACATTATATACATACCAAAGTATAGAACACACAGCATGCATTATAATTACATGGCCATGACACAATTTTGGCGTAGATTTGTAGCTCAGGTTGTGGATGTTGTGGTTGGTTGGCTCGCCAATCTGGTTCATTGTTCCATAGGTGTTTCATTACCTTGCTGGCTAATATCACCAGTGCAGTCTCTGATGATGCGCCGTTGTGTTTTCCTGCCTGGTTTTTAAACCCTGGGGTCCGTTGAGCTGGACAAGTACTCACCCGAACCAAAGACCCACTCCCCGCCATGGATAGGACCAATGTCATCTGAGATTCCCTGCAGAGACTGTGACAAACACTACATCAGACAAACAGGAAGGAAATTAACAACAAGGGTATACAAACACCAATTGGCTACAAAAAGACATGACCAATACTCACTAATCTCTAGAAACATGGATAAGGAGAGCCACCAATTCGACTGAGACAACATCAAAATCCTGAGACAAGCAAAGCAGAGACAGGCATGGGAATTCCTAGAAGGCTGAAGCTCCACGAAAGAAACCATCAACAAACACATAGAACTCGACCCTATATACACTCCACCATGAAGGAAAACCGGAAGTGAGGTAATCCAGCTCAATGAACTCCAGAGTTTAAAAACCAGGCGGGGAAACTCAACGGCGCTTCATCAGAGACTGCACTGGTGATGTTGCCCAGCAGGGTAATGAAACATCTACGGAACAACGAACCAGCTCGGGGAGCCAACCAACCTCAACATGATACAATTAATTGATAATCCGATATGAATATAGAGTCATAGAGTCATGCAGCGTGGAAACAGGCCCTTCAGCCCAACTAATCCATGCTGACCAGGTTTCCTAAGTTAAAACAAAAACAGAAATTGCTGGAAAAGCTTAGCAGGTCTGGCAGCATCTGTGCCGAGAAATCAGAATTAACGTTTCAGGTCCGGTAACCCTTCCTCAGAATTCTGAGGAGGAAAAGTCACTGGACCCAAAATGTTATTGCTGATTTCTCTTCATAGAAGCTGCCAGACCCGCTGAGCTTTTCATCAATTTCTGTTTTTGGTTCTGATTTACAGCATCCTCAGTTCTTTCGGTTTCCTAAACTGAACTAGTCCCATTTGCTTGAGTTTGGCCCATATCCCTCTCAATGTTTCCTTTCCATGCACCCGTCCAAATGTATTTCAACATCTTAGAAAGTTGTTGAATTTGTACAAACGTCATACAGTTGATAAGCAAGGATGCCTGACAATAACATCTTTAGCTCGGAAACATATTAACATTGCCCTGTCTGCCGATAGGCTCAGCATAAAAATCATCTCCAGTTTCTATGAAAAGAGGAAGAAGATTCACTGATTAATTCGCTCACTGATATTCAGACTGTGACAGATTTGCACTAAAGCTTCTTATTTATTCAAGCAGATCGACTGTAATCAGAAGATTACAGCAGAGGAATGAGGAATCAGAGGATGTACTGTTTTGGACTAAAGGGGCTGTCATCAAACAAGTCTTCTCTTCCCTCCTATAATTTACAGAAATTTAAATCCAACCTCAATATCAACAAAGTCCTTAGCTTCATTGATGCCCTCACTTCCCTACAGCTGAGTCCTGAATTCTGAATCTTCGCCTTGGTTTCTCAATTGAAGTTGCAAATATTTTTTCATGTTTTTTAATTATTATTCATGGTGTATTTTTTGCATTATTGTGTTACGTCAACTGCCAAGTCACAAGAACATTACCTTCCTGAATCAAGAAGATCCCCTTTGAAAACAAACCCCACTGTTTGAAAGATGCAGGATGTTCCAGTAGACTTTAGGATTTGAAAGGGCAGGGTGTTCCAGTAGGCTTTGGGATTTGGAAGGGCAGGATGATTCAGTCGGCATTGGGATTTGAAAGGGCAGGATGGTTCAGTAGGCATTGGGATTTGAAAGGGCAGGGTGTTCCAGTAGGCATTGGGATTTGAAAAGGCATGGTGTTAGGGTAGACTTTGGAACTCTGCAATTGAGACCAATTTGGCATCCTGACCACTGCTGAATGTTGGACCAGTTCAGTGATATACTCAGACATGGCCATGTAAATGGCAGACTCGAAGTTAGCCACCCTATTGAGCATGGCAGGCGAGCTCCCAATACTTCTTGAGAAATCTGAGGACTGACAGCCCCACAAACACCAAGAGAGAGATGGGTGCTGCTGGGGTGGATTGGAAAACATAAGTCAGGGGACTAAGTTTCTAGGGTGACTGGAAAGGAGAGGAAGGGGCCCAGTCCAAATAATTGAGCTGTGGCTGCATCCTTTCCTACCGACAGACCCTTCTTTTTCACAACAGAGTCTCCAGCCCTGATGGACCTCCATGGAGTTTAGTGCCATGGCCCACCAATGTGAGATACCGCTTTACTGTTAGGAAGTGCTGGCAGTGCCACAAAACAATCCTTCATTGCAGCCATAATAATTTAAATTGTCTGCCTTCCTCCACGCAGACTGTTACGGTTTTGGCTCCTAACATTTTTTTGCAAGATGTGACTCCTGTAACAGAAGAAACTTGGGCACAGGTATTGTGGTTTTGAAAAGCCTTAACATCCATTACATTTCTCAGGTACACAAGCATTAATTTTAAGCTGTTACATTACCAGAGAAGAGCACATTTCCAGTTGAGTGCCATGCTTCAAGTGATCCTAGGGTAAGGTGGAGTACGAGTCCTAAATACCCTCAGGTTAAATACTGTGATATCTTGATCATGTTATGAGCATGCATCTTAAAGATATACTGACTGTGAAGGATAACACAACACAGTTGAACTAGAACAACTGGGGAAACATCCCAGTGTGGTTCCTGTTATTTTCCTGTGTCCTATGTCCACCTCCAACTTCAGCCTTCAGGTGTGGGAAAGTTTATATGCTTATTTGTACACTGTTCAGCTTACTTAGCTCATATCTATTTGCAGAAGTTGATAATTATGGGGTGCTGTAGCTTTAAAGACTCATGCCAAATCCAAGTTGTTTGACTTCTTTCGAGCTGAAACACCTGAAAACATTTGAGATCTTCAAAGCCTGTGTTCCTTTTGCATCATTCTATCAAAATATACTCATATCCTTTAATTATTTCTATGCTAATTAATGTTCTGATTCATGGCTGTGAATCTTTGGAACACTTTTAGTGCTATGATAAAAGGTACAGTGTGAGTCTTGTGCTTTTATATAACTGGAATGCATTCTCTTTTCGAAGGTATTTATGTTTGCTGTCACTGCCATGCAGTCTCCACTTTGCCGTGACGTTTACAGTTACCGGTGAGCACCAGAGTCAGACCCCAGTCTAACATCTTAAGTGTCTCAATTAGATCGCCCCTCATTTTACTCTACGCTGACCATTTCTCTCAAAACCAACCTGCTACAACACCAGGATGGCAGAAAAGATCATGACGTGAATGAATATGGTAGATTCCTGGAGGATCATTACTCTTGTGGGGGAGATGAGAACCATGGGATATATCTTAAGAATAAAAGGTCACCCTTTTAAGAGGACTGTTAGAGCATTGCATTCTCTTTTTGAGAAACTAACGGAGAATTCAAGAGTTGGGTACGTTGAGAACTGGAGTGCATTATCCCCCACTCCGACACCATTTTGATTCTACCCTAACCCTCTTTCCCTACATTTTGTTTACTTTTGCCATTGGTGCATTGTCCTTGGGAACTGTACAATTCTCTCTACTGTGAATTTAACCAACTGAGTTAGATTTAAAAACTGCAGAAGAGCAGATTACTGTTCCACTTCTGAGGTTCTAAATAACATCTTTCTTTATCTATAAACTGTCTGGATGGTGTTGTTAGTATTATTCTTGCTGAGTCTGGAGCCAAATTCCTGAGGCTAACAGACATGGAGCATATAAATAAAGAAACATAGAAAGTGAGAGCTGGAGTTGACTATTCATCCCTGTGAGCCTATTTGCAATTCAGTATGATCATACCGACGATCCCAACCCAACAGATAAGGAGAACCACCAGCATAATTGGGACAACATCAGGATCCTAGGACAGACAAGCATGGAAATTTCTAAAGGCTTGCTTCTCCACCAAGACAGCCATCAATAAATACGTAGAATTAGACCCAATATACACACCACTGCAAAGAAATCCTGGAAATGAGGTAAACAAGTCCAACGGACCCTAGTGTTTAAATACCAGGTGGGAAAACACAACAGCGCTTCATCGGAGGCTGCACTGATGATGTTACCCAGCAGGGTAGTGAAACGTCTGCAAATTAATGAACCAGCTCGGTGAGCCAACCAACCACAGGATCCAACCCAGTACACTGTTCCAGTTTTCTCCCCATACCCTCTAATTCCTTTAGCCCTATGAACCCTATCTAACTCTTTCTTGACGACATTTAATGTTTTGGCCTCAAACCATTTCTGTAGAAAAGAATTCCACAGATCCCCCAGTCTCTGGGAGAAAACATTTCTCCTCATTTCAATCCTAAATGGCTAACTCCATATCTTTACTCTGTAACCCTTGGTTCTGGACTCCTCAGTTATTACCCATGCATTGTCTACTCCTGTTAGAATTTTATACGTTTCCGTGAGATCTTCCTTTGTTCTTCTCAATTCCAGGGAATAATCTAGTCTCTCTTCATATGTCAGTTCTGCCATCCCAGGAACAAGGAATCGAGAAAGAGGGAAAGAAAGTCTGAGTCTAACTGCTTGAGAGCTGATGAGTAGCTAATCTCATCACTTGATCAGCAACTGCATTGAAAAATAGAAGAAGACAAGAATAATTCAAGGACTTTTTAATTTCATCAGATGCTTGTGCTTCTTTATTAAGTTGAAGCATCCTGTTCCTCCTAAGGAAAGGAAGACGGTTACCTACAAAGAGTGTGTGTGCGCGTGCGTGTGTGCGCGTGTGTGTGTATATGAGTGTGTGTGTGCATGCGTATGCATGCGTACGTGTGTTTGTGTGCTCGTGTGTGTGTATGTGCATACACCTGGTCCCCTATGAATAGTCATTATTAAGAAAATGTTCCCCCTCAGTGTCTTACTCAGGACAGCAGGAATTGCCCAGGTGAAGATTGAACAATTATATTTAAACACTTTTTGCAATGCTGTCCTTCTGGCAAAAACAATCAAAACCCTCTACAATGAAGGACATACAGAAAGTGAGCACCCACCCATTTTTTTTACCTTCCTCCCTCCCTCCTATTCCTCACTCTGGTACCTCCTTTTTCAACTGGGGGAATCAGGTACGGGGATGATGTTGACCCCACTCAGCCTTAATGGGGTAGGTCTCTGTCATGTGTACTCTTCCCAGTGCCAGATTTGTATTGAGGTGGCTCAGCAGGAGTGCACAGAAGGCAATTCAATGTCAGGCGTATGGGGACTGTTTATTGGATCTCCAAAATGGTTGGCATACCTGCAAGGAGGTGGAGCATGTGAAATGCCCATGCCTTGCTTCCCAGACTGCCAGACCACCTGGGGGGGTGTCTCTGGTTGGCTCAGCTGCGTTTTCCTCCACTATCCCATCTCAGAGGCCCGCCCCCAAGCAGAGCCTGTGCCAACTGCTAATGACATGCTGATTGGCAAGGAGTGGGACTGGTTAACAGCCACATAGAATCCCTACAGTGTGGGAGCAGGCCATTCAGCCCAACAAGTCCACACCAAGCCCTTGAAGAGAACCCCACCCAAACTCACCCCACTGCCCTACCCCTGTAACCCTGCATTTCCCACGGATAATTCCCCCTAACCCACACATCCTTGGCCACGATGGGCAATCTGGCATGGCCCATCCACTGAACCTGCATATCTTTGGACTGTTGGAGGATACCAGAGCACCCTGAGGAAACTCACGCAGACACAGGGAGAATCTGCAAACTCCACACAGACAGTCGCCCAAGGGTGGAATTGAACCCAGGTCCCTGGTGCTGTGAGACAGCAGTGCTAACCACTGAGCCATTGTGCTGCTCCCAATGCAATCCATATGCAAAGATGGCGTGGCACAAGTCCAGAAATATTGAGCTGAGAACCCAAATATATAACTGGCATCACACATGTCCCCATGATTGCAGAAACCACAGGGACCCCTACACTGACGGGACAGGTCCTTTATCACCTCACCAAATCCTGAGGCCCTTCTCAATCCAGTGGGAGCTGGACACCCCTGGGCTGGGCCAGAGGATGGAAGTACCAGCGTGAGGGAGGGTGTGTAGCAGGAGGTATTGGCCTTGAATACACTTAAAGAGCCAGTCTCCATGGAGTCACATATAGGCCAGACCAAGTAATGATGGCAGTTTCCTTCCCTGAAGGACATTAGTGAACCAAGTAGGTTTTTCCTGACAATTGACAATGGATTCATAACGATCATTGTCAGATTCGTAATTTCAGATATTTACTGAATTCAGATTCCACCATCTGCCACGGCTGGATTTGAACCCTGGTCCCCAGAACATTACCTGGGTGTCTGGATTAACAGTCCAGTGATAATACCACTAGGCCATCGCCGCCCCAAAGGTGAGGCAATAATGCACTTCAGCCCCTGCATTGCACTGGTCATGGAAGAAATCTCACTTTATACCCTTTTTTTTCAGAAGTCAATTCAACATCGAATTAAGCCAAAGGAAACTGAATTACACCAAATTACTGGATTACAGGTGGAGGCCTCTTAAATAGGCCTTGGACAAAATTTCAAAGGAAACTTTAAATTAAAATGTGTTTTTTGAGGGAAGCCAATGCCATTCAGCACAATCTGTGTCCATTGCTCATAGAACAACAGTTATAGTTTTTGAATGACTGATAAAATAGATTGACACAATCTAAACCAAATTAATCAGCTGACAAGCTCTTAGAAAGACACTGTAACTGAAGAAAAAAACCTCTAATGAAATGTATTAATTTAAATTGAACTTAAGATGTCATTATAGGGGAGGCAATGGTCCAGTGGTATTATCGCTGGACTGTTAATCCAAAGACCCAGATAACATTCTGGGGAGAGATAAAAGGTACTGCAGATGCTGGAGAATCCGAGATAACAAGCATGGGGCTGGATGAACACAGCAGGTCAAGCAGCATGATGAAGGGTTTAGGCCTGAAACGTCGAGTTTTCCTGCTCCTATGATGCTGCTTGACCTGCTGTG